>JANAVB010032847.1:0-48455 GCA_029216955.1 Iris pallida
TTGCAAAGATTGCGAACTCGTGGTAGTACTTAAGTTAGTCGTACCATTGCGAGCCTGCGACTAAGAAATGCTAAATCATAAATTAGGGTTAATTTGATTTTAGAAGAATGACTAGGACTAGGAGCCCTTATGCAGGGTAGTTAAGATTGCCACATAGGTCACCTGATTTAGGCATAGATTTATTGAATTCTAAAACTCTATTAGATACTTGATACGATGGTAGGATCAAAGGTGGGTAGACTGTTCACCCAGTAAACTAGAACTTCCTAGGATTCAGTCCCTAATATTGATGTTTTGTTTGAATTACCTTTCCTGCCTAGGCCGTGCCACTTATTTATTTTCATAAGAAATTATTTTCTAAACAAGTCAATATTCTATTTCCCCATTGACTTTTGAGCCTAACATGACCCAGTTATCCATCTAGTAATTATGAGTCAGTTTTTGTTTTATGTTGTCCTTCGATCCTCGAGTATGAGAGAAATAGAAAATTAGAAATTTTGGTCGTTTTTCCTAGTCAAAATTGATACCTAATCGATCATTTGATTTTCAAAAATGGATACTTTCACTTCAAGTTCAGATACTTATGCTTTTTCTATCATAGTCAACTTGTTTGAATATCTAGAAGGTCCATTGAATTCTTACGGATATAGGTGGAAGAATATTCGTTGACTTACAATGGCAAGAGAGCAGCGCACTGTCGTCATTTATTTGACTTATGTATACTGCAGGGTTCACTGCAGCCAGCAGCTCATTGGCGAGGCACGACCCCTAAAGATGATATTATTTCAAGTAAACGTAGGTTATCAAATATTGTTAAAACTATGTCTTAGTTGTCCTCTTTTGATCTTAGTTATCTTTATGTCAATATTTGATAGAGTTACTAAAATATCCGATATTGTAGCATATTTGAGCCATGAAAGCAAGGGTTTACTACAGCCAGGTCTACACTTGCAAGGAATAAATTCTCGATAAAATTTCTCCAAACATGATTACAGTTTTCGGATACTATAGAGGTTAGAAAAATGATATGTATGTCCTATTGATTCAAAGCCAATACTAGTAAAAAAATTATAAGTTGGGTAGCATGCCTCCCAATGTAGCATCCCGTTGTCCTTATGACCTATTAACGAGGTGAATGATACCAATAGGTTTACCTAGACTATAGAGTTTAGAGTTCCCCAACCCATTGGTCGACCAAGGCCTTAGAAGAAGAAAAAAAGACAAGTAGGACAACTATAGAGACACCAACACCGGACGAGTCTTAGATTTTGATAAACTTGAATTACTTGTGCCTTCTTTCAATCATAAATCTCACATACTTATATTTTTGGAATATCTTGACTAACGCTGCTATTATAGCCTAGTTTTGCAAGCTTATTCTTTATCGCGCTTGTTCAGGACATATATTTATTGGGGACGTCCACTAACATATTGTTTAATTAGAATCGGTGTATTATGGTCTGATCAACCTTAGTGCACTTGGTTCGCTCTTCATATGATTATCCTACATTGATTGAGATATAGATGTCTCTAGGATCTCATCCGCAACTGCCTTGACAACTCCCTTTGAATTATTCAATCGCCCTTGGAACCTCGTATTCACATTCGATCCCCTCTTCCTTGAACTCTTTATTTTTTCGCCTTTACTTAGTTTAGAAAAACGAATGCTCGTATTTGATGGAAGATAGACACATAATGTTCCCCTTAGTTTGCCATACCACCTATGACCATGAAAGCTATATAGACATAATCATTTTCCATCTATCGAAATCGGGGAACAATCTTCAAACATGATTCATATCTACCAAATCACATTAGCTATTAAGTCGTGTAGTATTCTTTTATAATCAAGAGTCGAGGTACAACACCATGACCTTTAAATTTTTCTAAGCTCATTAATCCTAAAACCGTGTCTTAGTTTCTGGAGTGAATAGATTCTAAGTCCTTCCAAATTTTAGGATTTACTAGGATTACGATTGATTAGGATAAGTTGGTTCCTACTAGGATGACAAATTACTGCCTCATGAACACCCACTTTATATTTAAATCTTTTGGTGTCCCTTACCGTGACATTGATATTCGGAGCATAACACTAGCTGTGACCTCCCAATAAATTTCATATGCAAGCCCTAGACGAGTCCACCTTCATTTAGGCATATCATGTCCCACTCAAATACGTCTCCTTGTACTATATTTTTATGATACGACTTTCAGGTCAAAAGACTAAACTATAACCCTTACTATAACACCGATATACTTCCCGACTACAATTGGAGACTCAATCTCGACTCAAACCTTTCGACCAAATATATGGTTGTGATCTACTCGAAGCCCACTATGCAGATGGCACTAGTGTGCCACTCAATTGAGTCCTCTTATGCTACTTAAACACAAAAGTCATAGAAGGTGCATTTTTGGGCTTAAGGAACCTAGTTAACCAATCTGACTAGAAAATAGCCCTTCCACTCGAGTTTGAACCTATTCTAGGTTACCCTAACCAAATAGGAATAGTTCAGGTTGATTTTATGGAATCTTGTCCAGCCAATATAGATTAAAACCCAATTTTATTCAATCAAAGATTGATGTCCAATTAGGGAACCCATTACAACCCAGTTAAACCCATCCATGTATATTGCCACACTTAGACAATAAACCAAACCTTAGAAATAGGTCGTTACACCTATTATGTAGTCCCCATCTCATGACCCACTAATCCTTCTTCCATAAATTCTTAACCGTATTCCTTTGTATCCTATGTTATGTGATGAATGAAATCCTGATGTACTAACTTATTTTCGGTTATGCCTAACCAAGACCTCTCCTACTGCCTTGATGGAACATGGTCAATATTTTAGCAATGTTAAATAAGTAATGCATAGGCTTTCTATAGAGTCCATGACTATGATCAGAATTACCTCATATTCTCATACATCTCTTTAAAATTTGACCTTCTTAGAAGTCCTATTACCGTGCTTTCTCTGGTTAACCAATTTTTGTAAGTTGGATAGGACCTTGAACTTAGTGTACTCTATCTTTTAGAATAGGATACCAAACTGGGATTCTATTCGTAACCATTCTTCCACCTGTTTGGAAGTTGTGTAATACATTTATATCCCTTTGCTCGTACGTTTAGATAACCGCAGTAAAAGAAATTGCAACTTTGAATTCTTCAAATCCATTCTATCATAGAATCATGTCTTAGTTTAGCAAATGATTGGGATAGATTGGTTTCAATTGAAATAACAAAAATAGTAGTTCATAACATCCAACCCTATCCCTACGAATTGGTATCCTCTACCATGACTTTGGGTATTTAGAGCACAACACTAGAAATTTTCTTCCAACAAACTTCACGCTCATGAACTATACCAGTCAAGCTAAACATGTGGCATACATGTCCCACACAAACACACCTTTCTGTGCTCCATTTCAAATTACAACACATGTATGACATTTTTCCCATAAAATAAACTATAGATGCCTCTTTTGTTCCAATTGATTTTAACCATACAATATCGAACCACCCCTGTGACTATGCTGAGTACCCGTAATCCATACAAGACGTATTACACCTATGACGTATGCCTTCCACCCAAGCAAACACATGTCTCATGCACAACACCCAAACACCAACCCGCATACCCTAGTCACTATGACTTAAAGGATTTCAAACACCTCCCTGATCATATGCTATAGCAAAGGTTCTGCACTTATTATAGACTATCATCTCTTGGCCCATGAATTCTTCTTTCCCTAAGTTCTTCTATCTCATTTCATAGTTAGCCATGTTAGGCGAAGGCTAAAACTCCTTTGAACCGACACATTCTAGTTATATTCGAATAGGAGATTCCTACTATCTTGTTAAAAGCATGACCGATAGGAACGATGTTAGATTGTAATAATCCCGTTATAGAAGTATTTACAATGAATGCCACGGCAATATCTTGGCTTTCTTCATGATCCGTGACTACAGTCATAAGTATCTAATATTCTCATATCATTTCCTAGAACTTGACCTTTCCAGAAGTTTTGTAACGACAATTTTCATGGGTAGCCAACTTCTATAAGTTGGGTAGAGTCTTCAATAAAGAATACCCCATCTTGTAGAATTTGACATCAATTTGGATTCATGTGATAACCACCTTCTCCATCGTTTCAAAAACTGTGTTACGATTGACGTACTTGCTAGCCCTACGTATTTAATCCCGTTGTTCTTTGATATTAAGATTAGTTTTAATTTCGAAAACAAAATTTTTATAAGTTGGGTAGGATGTAAACCCCCCGTATTACTATATTTTTCCCTCTTTCCGTCTTTAATTATTTTAGTAGTAATTATGGAATTAAAGATAGAGTTACATATATCCACTAGTTTTATTTTTATATATAAATACAAAAGTATATGTGCTAAAGAGTTTATAAATGCAATATATGAAAATATTGCATACGTTTATGTTAGTAGAGTTTAATTAGTAGGGTTTATTAATTTTTATTGAAAATGTTTTAGTGAAGTTTCTAAAATATATAAGAATATATACACAAAATAAATATTTGTTACATTTGTATATATAGAAATTCTAATATTACTTATTTATTTACTTTCATGTATGGTAATTTCCCTACAAAATTTTGTGCCTTATTCTAAAATAATTAGATTAATATTGGTATACATATTTATATACGTATTTTTGTATAAAAGCAAAATAAGATTTATTAGATAATTATAGTTACAAGATATATGTTAATATATGTATAATATACATATATATATATATATATATATATATATATATATATATATATATATATATATATATATATATATATAAAAAAAAAAAATATATATATATATATATATATATATATATATATATATATATATATATATATATATATGATAAGAGAAATCCTGCGAGATATTGAAAGCAATATCTTGCAAGATGTAATACCCATAAACTCTCGACCCCCCTTCTCTGTTAACAGCGCTCTTTAGTAAAAGAAAAAAACAAAGAAAAAAAGAAAAAAAAAAGGAAACGTGATACTCAAACTCATTTAAAACCCATGTTCGAAAGAAAGGGAAAACATCTTTCCTCAAACTCCACAGTGCCATCCCCTTCCTCGACTCTTGCAACCTGCTTGCCTACCCTCCACGATTACTATGAGCCGCCTGCACTGTCGCCCAATTGTAAAGACAATGTTAATGCTATCACTAGTTTGAATTACTCTCTTGAATTGTGGCATAATAGACTAGGACATGTTCATTGTAAGCGAATAAACAAAATGTCTAGTCTAGGACTTATCTCCAAGTGTGGGGGTAAGGTAGAGAAATGTGAGATATGTGCTCAGACGAAGATCACAAGGAAACCCTTTCACAGGGTCAATCGAAGCACAGATCTTCTGGAGTTGGTTCACTCAGATATCTGTGACTTCAAACAATTCTCTACAAAGGCCGGGATGAAGTATTTCATTACTTTCATAGACGACTTCTCCAAGTATGCCTTCGTCTATTTACTCAAATCTAAAGACGAAGCATTCGAGAAGTTTAAGGAGTTCAGGGCCGAGGCTGAACGGCAAACTGGACAACAACTCAAGAGGCTGAGGAGTGATCGAGGTGGGGAATATAGGTCTCACGAATTATCATCATTCTGCAAAGAACATGGAATCATCAACGAGACGACGGCTCCGTATTCTCCACAATCCAACGGAGTAGCAGAAAGGAAGAACAGAACGTTGACAGAGATGATGAACTCTATGCTGTTGACTGCGGGTCTCCCAAAGTGCTATTGGGGAGAAGCTGCATTAACGGCCACTTTCATTCTGAACAGAGTGCCATATGCAACTTCTGACATAACTCCTCATGAACTCTGGTTCAAAGTCAGACCCAACCTGAATGTCATTCGAGTGTGGGGGTGCCTGGCTTATGTGAAGCTCCCGGATCTGAAGATTCAGAAGCTGGGGACAAGGACTACTAAGGCGATCTTCCTGGGGTATGCCGAGAAGAGTGATGCTCGGAGATTCCTTGATATCGAGTCAAATCATATCATCGAATCTCGCGATGCTGAATATTTTGAAGAAAAGTTTGCAAGGCACAAGAACATTGTTCTCGCGGATATTCCGAAGAATAATGAGGGTGCGAAGCAGACAGAGGTCTTTATCGAACCGGTAGTCCAAGATGGAGCTGTTGTCGAGGAGACATCAGCTGAACCAGAACTCGCTGAGCCGTCAACTAAGCGAGCGAGGAGGCCGAAAGACTTCGGAGATGACTTCGTCACCTATCATGTGGAAGCAGATCCGCTTACCTATGATGAGGCGATGAAGACCAGAGATGCTGTATTCTGGAAGGAGGCGATAGACAACGAGATTGACTCAATCACCTCCAATAATACATGGGTATTGGTCGACCTACCAGAAGGAGCAAGACCCATCGGATGCAAATGGATCTTCAAGAAGAAGATGAAAGCAGATGGAACCATTGACAAGTTCAAGGCCAGGCTAGTGGCCAAGGGGTTTGCTCAGAAGCAGGGGATCGACTACTTTGACACTTATGCTCCAGTAGCTCGGATGACAACTATCAGATTGTTAATTGCTTTAGCAGTAATACACAAGCTGGTGATACATCAGATGGATGTGAAAACGGCATTTCTTAATGGCGAGCTGACCGAAGAGATCTACATGCAACAACCAGAAGGTTTTGTCGTCAGAGGTCTAGAAGACAAAGTCTGCAAGTTGATGAAGTCTCTGTATGGTTTGAAGCAAGCTCCCAAAATGTGGCATGAGAAGTTTGACAAGGTGATAAGGTCAAATGGCTACAGGGTCAGTGAAATAGACAAGTGTGTCTATACGAAGTTTGCTGACGGAAAAGGAGTAATCGTTTGTCTATACGTGGACGACATGCTAATCCTAGGTACGGATTTAAGCTGCGTCACAGAGACAAAGAAATTCCTCTCGACCAAGTTCAGTATGAAGGACTTGGGGGATGCCGACGTAATCTTGGGGCTCAAGATCATCCGAACAGGCACTGGAATAGCGCTGTCACAGTCTCATTACATTGAGAAGATGCTCACTCGCTACGGGTATCAAGATCTTCCTATTATTGATACACCGTACAGGAGTGATCTGAAACTGGAGCCAAATTCGAAGGAGAGCGTCAGGCAGTTGGAGTACGCTAGCGCCATCGGAAGTTTGATGTACGCTACTACTGTCACAAGGCCTGACATAGCCTTTGCAGTGGGAATGCTGAGTCGATTTACGAGCAATCCAGGCGTAAAGCATTGGAAAGCTGTGAAGCGTGTTATGAGATATCTCAAGAAAACTCAGACATATGCACTATACTACAGCGGAGATCCGTCAGTAGTGGAAGGCTTCAGTGATGCTAGCTGGTGTTCAGAGGTGGAGAGCGAATATTCCACAGGTGGATATATGTTCGCCATGGGTGGAGCTGCTATATCGTGGAAGTCGAAGAAGCAGACTATGTTATCTCGCTCCTCCATGGAATCTGAATTCTTTGCATTAGACGCTGCTGCAGATGAAGCAGAGTGGCTTCGGGAGCTCATGTATGACCTTCCAATGGTTGGGGCTCAGATACCGGCGATTCCGATATACTGTGACAACCAGGCGGCAGCAGCGGTGGCATCAAATGAACTCTTCAACGGGAAGAAGAGGACTGTGCGGTTGAAGCACAGAGCAATGAACGATCTCATCAAAAGGGGCGTCATTGCAGTGATCGATGTTCGGAGTCAGGAAAACCTGGCGAATCCGTTCACGAAGGGTCTCAAGCGTCAGCTGGTCGAGGACACAGCAAGGAAGATGGGCTTGAAGACTTTCTGATATTGTGTCATTGTAATCCTACCATAAAATTTTATGTTATTGGTTCAAAGAGAAATCTACTAGAGATTTAATTTTTGGTTCAAAGGAGGATCATTGACTAGAATAATATCAGTTAACAGTGGGTACTTGTTCTGCGGAACATGGAAGGGTTACGGACCCATAACCACTGTTGTCTACTATGTATTTTCTGCGGAAAATTGATCCTGTGGGAGGTTGGCTTAAACGCCTTAATGAGTTCTCAGGCAGAGTGAATGCCTGGTGTGCTTTACAGGAAGCACGGTAGAGCAGCACTACAAGGAGTGAAACTCCATGCTACAGTGGGGTGACTCCACCATGAGGTTCCCAGGTAGGGATAATGCCTCAGCTTTGCAAGCTAAGTCACAGCGGAGTAGCACCGCAAATAGGCAGGTAGCCTAATGCTGTATGATAATTGTAATAAAGAGAGGTAGACAGCACTACAAAGAGGACGATGTCCTCATGTTACAGTGGTATGACACCACGAAGAGGTACCAGGTAGGGTAAAGCCTCGGCTTCGCAAGCCATGTCATAGCGGCGTAACACCGCACGGAAGCGCAAGGCTTCATGCTGGGTAGTTTGGCACTACAAAGGGGCTTGTGACCTCATGCTACAGTAGTATGACACTACGATGAGGTACCCAGGTGGGGTAAAGCCTCGGCTTTGTCAGCCATGTCATAGCGGCGTAGCACCGCAAAGAAGCACAATGCTTCATGCCAATGACTCTTTATAAAGAACTCACCTATAGTGTATGGAAAGAGATATCAGGCCGTCTCTTGAGGGTAAGCTTGTAGACGCCCAAAATTATACACTGAAACCAGGCTGGCACAAGGCCTTCAATGTGCAGCCAGAAGCACAGTTGATGTCATTATGTGAGTAGGAAGAATTGCAGTTATGGTACAGAATTCAAGGCTTAGTCCATTCTTGTATCATGCTGTTATTTAACCTATGCGGGAAGATTCAAGTCGTAGCGACATCTCTCCTAATGCATGATGGACAATCACTGTGGGGAACGCTCAACCCATATATTGAGATATGTGGGGGATTGTTGGTGTTTTTGCCTTTGGACTAGAAAAGATAGTCCCACATCGGCTACACCAAATGGTGATTATCTCAATATAACGCATTGCTTGTGTTGAGGTGTGCACATGAGGTGTAGTGGGGCACAAGTTTGTGCCATGTGGAAGTATTTTCTAGAAGAAAAAAGGATTAAATCCAACAAGGATGAAAGTTAATTTTTGTTGTGCGGATGCGGACTCGGACTCGGACACGGACTCCAGGATGTCTCGTACATGCACGGGAGTGTTCGGGGGGTAGGCGTGGACTGGCACACTTCTATGCTGATTGTGGGATGATCTAAAATATCAAACTCTATTTTTGAGTATTGGTATTTTAGTCCCACATCGGATAGGAGAAGAGGTGAAGTCTCAACTCCACTCTATAAATAGAGCCCCTTGGCCTCCTTTGAAAGATGCACCAAGAAGAGAGAAAAGGGAGTCTGTAAAGTCCAGGAAGCCCGTTCAAGTCTCAAATATTGACTTACGAGCGTTCCAGAAGTTCTCCTGAACTTGCTGGTTCCTGGGAGATTATCCGTACTGCGGGTATAGCTTTGAGCGTCGGTGTTCTACACCCCTTTTTAAGGAATTCGATTTCGTCGATAGTGCGTCAAGAAATAGATTTTCCAAAATTGACATAAAACTGTTTTCAAATTTTAGAAAATTTACTAATACGGTATGCGCCCCGAGAAATCAGACGACGTGTCACGAACCGAAAGCATCAAAAGGTGCGTATTGACTTCACGGACGTGTGGGATTTGACGGAACTCAATTTCGTTGTGTGTTCACGACAAAATCGAGGCGTATCGGCCCTTTTGCAAACTAGTCCCTAACTTCGTGCACGTTTGTCATCTCGAGATGAAACTTATGCCAATTGGGTCGTATTATTTTTCTGGTCATGTGTGCCAAGTTTGGTCCGATTCTGAGAAGGTCGATCGGAATGCTGTTTTGGCAGGCCCGTGACCCGATCCAACGAGCGAATTTGTGCACGGCCCATCGGAATCCAACTTTAGACATACAGTGGATATCATCACACCGGACCCGTAGATATATAATTTGATAATTTTAGAGACCATAGATACTGGCATATTTTTCGGTGCTAAGCAGGTCCAACGACGGACATCGTTTTGACCCAAAATTACTATTTTGCCTCAGTGTCCAGAATTGGACTTTTGGGCAGGCATTTTTAGACATATCTTTTATACCAAATACATTGGTAATGTCTGTTTTAGCATCCAGAGACAATTGCAGGAGTTGACTTTTGCGACTCACTGAATAGTTGGACGTTGTTAGTTTGTGTGCTACCCTAGCCAACTGGACTATTCTGAACGCAATGGTACTATCTATTTCACCAGCAAAGGACCCCAGGCGAGTACATTTATTGTTTGTTTTCAATGTTGTTAATTCCTATATCATATTGTTCAGTTATATCATACTTGATTCTTGACACACTCGTCACACGATGGCACCTCATATTTCCTGTACATGTTATGATGTTTCTCTCTTGTACTTGGTGTTGGGACGAGGAAGTACTAAATATATATGTGATCAGACCTTAGCCCATGTTTATTTTCTGCACAGTAGACCTTGTAGACCTTGTTAAATAAAGTAAACCTTGGTAATTAACTTAAACCTTGTGGTGTTAACTGTCCCAGACCGATCACATATCGAAAGAGTACTTCGAAGCACATAGATAGTTATATTCTCCTGTTTTACTCATTACATGCTGTCATATTTTTCCTGCCTGGTATTCTTCATATTTTTTGTACTTTTCTGGATATTATCACCATGTATTTTATGACTAAGCATTGTCTTATAGTCGTTAACATATACTTAAAACTGCTTTCAATAATTTGTACTCATTCCATTCCTGACAGGAAACCAACATTTTACAGATTAGTCGTAGCTGTTATTAGCATCGAATTCTTGGGGAGACATGGGTTTATGCGAAGGCCAAACCTAGAGACTAGTTAGATAGTTGAGTATTTATTTAGTTATTTTTTAATTTGTGAGACATTGTACTTTGTATCGAATGAAAACCTTGGAATGTTGTAACTTAATTTAGTGTGGTGAATAAGCAAATAAAGTTTTTATCTTGTGTGATTTTGAGTATTGTGGCTAAACAGTGTTCTACCACCGACACTACTGCGTAGGCTGGCTTGCGCACGTACTCGCATCCCGAAAAGCGGGTACGGGTCGTGACATTACTTATCAGGAGCAGCTCGTGGAGATTTTGGATCGAAGGGAGAAGGTTTTGAGGAATCATACTATACCCCCTAGTTTGTGTAGCATAAAGGCATCATTCTCCTAAGGAGTCAACCTAGGAGCCTGAAGAGAAGATGCGCGGACGCTACCCATATTTGTTTGGGTATTAAGGTATTATTTCAATTATCGTTCATTTATTTTCATGAATGTGCTATTCTAAATTTTGAGGACAATTATGAAGGTGTATAGATTTGTAACTCATAAAAAATTTAAATTTCATATATTAAATAATTTTATATATTTTAATATAATTCTAGAATTTCAAACTATTCATAATTTTCAAGGTTTTCACAAAATAATGAATTAGCTAGTTTTATTTGGATAACTAAAACTTTAGTATAGTATCTTGATTAATATTTTAATCCTAGTGAATAATTAGATTAGTCTAATTAAATTGACTATTAGTTAATCCATTATAGATTCAACTATTTTGTTCTTACTCTTCAAGTAAATATATTCCTAAACCTTCTTGAAGAAGTAATCAATAGCTAGGATTAAGGAATGGGTTATAACAAATTTTGGGAGGGAAAATTTGAATTTGGGTGGAATCTAAAAGAATTTAAAGAAGAAAAAATTCCAAATGCTAATTAAGATTTCTTTCGTAATTTTATTGTTGCTTTCTTTATTTAAACTTTATGAACAGAGAACAATGCCATTCATTTTCATTTTTCAAATTCTAGCAAAGTCCCTCGCGAAGTCCTGAATTACAAGCGGTCTTCCGACCATGTGACTCGCCAGCAGCCATGGTGCGTAGTCGTCACTAGCACGGTCTACTCCGTCGTCGTATTCCCCAAGTTGCCAGAGGTCCTCGAACCGTCATAACTCTCGACCGATCGACCCCGACGGTTTTGGCTTTGAAATTTGTCAATCCTCGTCGTTCGTCGACATGACGAGCGTAAATACAGAAGTTTTCTTTCCAATTTATAGGTGAGAATTCTTTCTCCTTGAACGAGCTATTACGACTTCGATTTATGTTCCTCACAGTTGGTAAGGTTCTTTTCATCTCCGCAAATTTTTGTTCTATTTTATTAAGCTTTGATTTTTCATTTTGATAAGCAAATTTTGCAACTCAAATTAGATATTGAACTATAATAAGGAGTGGTTTTTGGGCGTCTTTGAACACCTCGATCTCCTCCATCTGTACATAAGTTTTTGATGTGAGCTGGTGTAGGACAGAATAGGGCGCCCATGCATGAAAACTCAACGGCTAGGGTGTCGCGCAGACGGTCGAGGACCGACACTATTCTACCATGGGTATAAACGACGGCCGACCTCGCGGTCCGTCGTACGGCATCATAAGGGCATCAAGAATGCGTCATAAGGGCATCGTGCGCATAGAACGGGTGGCTGGGCGGTATCGGCTGTCGTAAGTGTCGTGAAGACGTCGGGGTTGCCTTCGGCGTCGTGGGCGAAACGAGACGTTGAGTTGAGGGCGTTGAAAGACGTCACGATCGTCTCGTGGAGCTCTAGAGCACGCGGAGTGCACGGGGTGTGCATGTGGGGCGATAATGACAAAGCCAGTACGGACAAGATTCGCACAAAGAATCAGAAATGATATGATGACAGGCTAAAAATTGTGTGCTTGGAGACACGATTTAACTGAGCCCGCACGTGCTGGAAAAAAAAGAAAAAGATACAACTAGTATGAACCTTTGTCTTCCTATAAAGTTGTATTGAGAATCGTTAATTTTTAGTCGATAAATTCATAGTCCAAATTTTGCTCAAAATTGTTGTTCAAACCATACAAAAATTTATTCTCGACGGCCGACTTTCGACTGAGATCGGGATCTCCTTGCTTAGTTTTTTTTTCAAACTAGTTGATTCAATTAAGTGAGGTTATAACCCTCTTTCACCTTGCAAAAATTTGTTTTATTTTTTGTTTTACACTTCAAAATTGAGCCAAAGATGAATCATTAGTTGTGCAAAACTCCATTTCCAGAAACTATTTATGTGAAGACAACTCTGAGTTCACCTTTTTCATAAATCCAACCGTTAGATTTCTATTCTCTCTTGTTCAAGCAAGAGCATGTATAATCATCATTGTTTATATCAATTTTAAACCATAGAATCGATCATTTGACAATCGTTCTTGTGCCCAAAGTTACGGGTTCGTGGGATACTTTAAAATAAAATATCTTAAAATCAAAATGGCGTTATTTCATTCCATCTTTTCGAATACGAATCCAACATAAAAGATTCATGGCGTTGTCTTACTCTAATTTTATATTAAATATGTTGATTTTGGACTCAAATTAATTTGGCTTAATTTTTGAATTTAGAGGTTTTCTTTTAGACATCTTCTGATCTTGAATATGGTAATATGGTGACTTCTTCAAATTCTGGGCTATCTTATTATATGACTTCTACCTATTTTGGCATCTTATGGACTCAGTAGTGACATCCATTTCTCCGTTTGGACTTGTTTATGAGTAGTTTTCTCTTAGTCATATTTTGTATCGGTACATTCGTAACCTATATATATATATATATATAAAAAAATAAAAAAAAAATAAAAAAAAAAAATATATATATATATATATATATATATTACTAAATTCAGGTAAGTACATTATACTCTATGTTCTTAATACATTACAAATGTTGTCTTTTATTATTTATATAGTTAGATCCTACATTGGAACATAACATGAGAGAAAGATAGCATGACATATCATGACTTGTATAGTTTATTTTTTATTGATATTGACTTCTGAGATATTGGGACGGGGAATACCAAGTAGGTATGTGTTCAATTGCTATATTGTTTATTATGGTATCCGTCATACACCTCACGTATAGACGTATCGTACCCTTATTATGGATAGTCGTTGTTTCCATGGTCTATGTTACCTTAGCTGACCACATATCGAAAATGATATTCTATTCACTTAGGTGTAGTCTTTATTTTTATTACATGTTTATTCTTGTAGTATATCTTTAATTGTCATTTCTATTATACTTGTTGTATCTTATTATCTATCTTTTCTTTCATGTAGCTTCATTATTTCTCATATAACGTAATTATATAGATGTACTTTGCTCTTTTTCTGACTGGATATGTTGATATATTAGATGACGAGGATCTCTATCCTATATATTATGGACAGTATGATGATTTTGTAGGTGAGTTATGTCTAGATGCAGTTACGGACCATGAGAAGATCCCTGTAGGGACCTAGACTTATAGTTCTTTCTTTAGCTTTAGTTTCCATTATAGTCATTTGTCTGAGTTTGTACCTGAAAAACTATCTTTAGCACGTAATAATAATTTGGGACTTGAACTTGTTGACTTAGACGATTAAGGTGATTGTACTCGAGATTTATTCTTTCTGCTAGATATTTTCGTGAATGAATAGATATATGATCTTGATATGCATAAATTGTTGTAAATAAATTTTAAGGTTTAGACAACGTACTACAACCGATATCGTGACATAGACTTGACGTATTCGCATACCCATATCTGAATGTTCATGAGAGGGATGTGACATGGATATAGATACAGAAATTAACGTTACTTTGGATTTCTTTTAAGTATTAGACGGATTGATATATTTTGTGTATAGTACAACACTAGTAATATATGATGGCACTTTAGGCCATATCTCAAAGTAATTATATATTTTAAGACTTAGTATGTAACTTATTATCATAGGACTTCCAGGATTCTATTAGTCTTAATAATAGTCAGGATTGCCAAAATGCTGGTGTCACGACTTGCTCCCAAATAATTGGATATAAGTCATGATCACGTCCACCTTATGCCGTGGAATCGACGATAATATGTTGTCTAAACCTTATAAATCTCCCAAAGACATGAATCCATTTACTCATCATATTACTATACGTGAGAAAGCATCTATCGCAGCCATACACAAGCCCATGTTTCCACTACTTATTACATGCTTTTACAATCCTCAATTCGAAGACAAATCTGATCAAATGCAAAGAAGACAACAACTATCTTATAAAGGAAAGACTACAATCATCCTCAATGCACATACAATCTCCAGAAACATCCGTAGGTACTATATGTCTCCAGAGATGTCCTTTGGACCCATAGATGCATCTAAAACAGTCTCTACTAGAGTGTCTTCCTGGGGTCCATAGTTCGTGGGATGACCATCCTTATCCTCAACTGATCCATGTATCCAGTCAAGATGGAGTAAAGTACAATACATCTCAAAACTAGTAAACAATATAATGCAAGAAAAATAAATAACAAACTAGAAATGAATAAATAAAGAAGAGTTGAGCTAATATGCACTAACTACGTGTGGCAAGTGTAATTAGAATACTATTGAGCATGTAAGGGTTAAGCAGGGATAAGGCGCATTATAATGATGGCTAGAATTCAATCAAGTTTTAGACATAAGACACATATGACGACCGTAACAAGTAGGACACAAACAAGGACACATGATATAACAATGCCCAAGAATATGAATGCAATACGTAAGTAGAGAGAATATGTACTTACCTTATCCAAGGGTAAATGTTGCACTAGTCCACCTAAAAAATAATATTAAAGTATTATATTCTAGTTCTACTAAATTTTCCTATAATTTCTTCAAAAATAAACTTAATTATTTTAAATCCAACTTAATTTTAAGTTGTTTAGAATTATGTAGAAGTACTTAATTCTTGATTATTAACAAACTAATTCTTTGGTTATTAACTACTTGCAAAATCATTATTTATTTGATTTTTAGAACCTAGTTATTGAATAATCTCAAAAAAAAAACTTTAAGTATGCATAAATAAATTTGCACATTTGCGGCCTGGCCTGCTATATTATTCTGAATCCTTGAATAGTCGGCCCACTTGGTAAATTCTAACCATTTTCTTAAAATTAAAGTTTACAAATAAAATTGCTTTATACCCATCATTGGGCTCGGGCCCAATCCTGCCCATGTTGCTCGGTTGTCGGAGAAGTAACCGTGATTTTGTGGACAATAGGGAAGAACTAATGATCCACCAGTGATCGAGGAGCTCGATCGATACTAGAGCTCCATTGTCGATGGCACTCATTCACGCATGACGAGACAAACGCTCAAGCGAGCTTCAACCTTGGCCTCTTCGAGGAAGAAGATGAGAGGACGGCTACATTGTAACCGCTTCTTCAAACGAGCGAGTGGGAATTTGTGCGGAGTAGGGATTCGATAATAGAAATTGTACTTTATATAGGGTCTAGGATCAACTTTCAAATTTCAGACTAAGTTGTTAATTTGCAAAAAGTAATTAAGCACATATTTTTGTAGGACCGTTGAGCACCTCTAGAGGGGGGTGAATAGAGTGAGTGTGTGCAGTGGAATAAAAATCACCACTTAAAAATATTTATGGCAGTGAGCAAACTGATATGGAGCAGGCAGTATGTAATTAAATACGTAAAGTAAATGAGAAGAGAAAACCAAACACAAACACCAAGGTTTATACTGATTTCCCTCTAAGAGGACTAGTCCAGTCCCGCAAACCCTCACTCGATGTTTAATCTACTATCCCTTCGGATAAAATCATGAGGTTGTAAGAAGTCGACGTGCCCTTTGGAGTAAAGCATGCGGTGTAACTTAGTTTGGAATCCATGCTTTTTGTAACTCGATCCAACTCTAAATCACGACTGTACTGGCATATAGTTGGCTTGTGGGTTATAAACTTGGTAGATAGAAAGATTAACGCTCGGGTAGAACTCTTGAATAGATAGAAGAAGAAAAATGAGTGAGTTAAAATGAATGGGGGTTTTCTTCTCTATTTATAGGAATTTTAGAACCATAGTTTGGGCAGAACTCGGTTAAGATAGTGTTCAAATTTTTGAACGTTTGGGAGCCAAAATAATAGATAGTCATTCTGACCAGGAGGGAATTCAGGAGGACCAAGTTAGGTCCGAGTTGGGGGTGAACTCGTACCGAGCTCGGTTACATGGTATTCACAATGTTTTGGGTTTAAAGTTTATTTTTGGGCTCTTTTTGAATGGGCTGGCTTTTTGATTTGTGAACTGAACTAATAAGTAGGCTTTTTGGTAGTGGGGTAAAGGAAACCTGTTAGTACCTTGACGAACAATCGATGGAAAAAAACACGAATTCAGAAACAATTGTAAAGACAATGTTTCTGGCAACAACACCCTAAAGAAGGTGATGTTGTATTACGAGAATCTAAAAAGATTATTTCGTAATATTTCTAGAAGGCAACAGAACCGTATAACTTCTAAAGAGAAGCGACGGTATTCTCGAAGGCAACCGAACCGTGTAACTTCTAAAGAGAAGCGACGGTATTCTCGAAGGCAACAGAAAGAGGGAGGAAGAAAAAGAACGGATCTCGCTGGGGTGTAGAACACCGGCGCTCAAAGCTATACCCGCAGTACGGATAAGCTCCCAGGAACCAGCAAGTTCAGGAGAACTTCTGGAACGCTCGTAAGTCAATATTTGAGACTTGAATGGGATTCCTGGACTTAACAGACTCCCTCAACTCTCTTCTTGGTGCATCTTTCAAAGGAGGCAAGGGGCTCTATTTATAGAGTGGAGTTGAGACTTCACCTCTTCTCCTATCCGATGTGGGACTAAAATACCAATACTCAAAAATAGAGTTTGATATTTTAGATCATCCCACAATCAGCATAGAAGTGTGCTAGTCCACGCCTACCCCCCGAACACTCCCGTGCATGCACGAGACATCCTGGAGTCCGTGTCCGAGTCCGAGTCCGCACAACAAAAATTAACTTTCATCCTTGTTGGATTTAATCCTTTTTCCTTCTAGAGAAATACTTCCACATGGCACAAACTTGTGCCCCACTACACCTCATGTGCACACCTCAACACAAGCAATGCATTATATTGAGATACTCACCATTTGGTGTAGCCGATGTGGGACTATCTTTTCTAGTCCAAAGGCAAAAACACCAACAATCCCCCACATATCTCAATATATGGGTTGAGCGTTCCCCACAGTGATTGTCCATCATGCATTAGGAGAGATGTCGCTACGACTTGAATCTTCCCGCATAGGTTAAATAACAGCATGATACAAGAATGGACTAAGCCTTGAATTCTGCACCATAACTGCAATTCTTCCTACTCACATAATGACATCAACTGTGCTTCTGGCTGCACATTGAAGGCCTTGTGCCAGCCTGGTTTCAGTGTATAATTTTGGGCGTCTACAAGCTTACCCTCAAGAGACGGCCTGATATCTCTTTCCATACACTATAGGTGAGTTCTTTATAAAGAGTCATTGGCATGAAGTATTGTGCTTCTTTGCGGTGCTACGCCGCTATGACATGGCTGACAAAGCCGAGGCTTTACCCCACCTGGGTACCTCATCGTAGTGTCATACTACTGTAGCATGAGGTCACAAGCCCCTTTGTAGTGCCAAACTACCCAGCATGAAGCCTTGCGCTTCCGTGCGGTGTTATGCCGCTATGACATGGCTTGCGAAGCCGAGGCTTTACCCTACCTGGTACCTCTTCGTGGTGTCATGCCACTGTAACATGAGGACATCGTCCTCTTTGTAGTGCTGTCTACCTCTCTTTATTACGATTATCATACAGCATTAGGCTACCTGCCTATTTGCGGTGCTACTCCGCTGTGACTTAGCTTGCAAAGCCGAGGCATTATCCCTACCTGGGAACCTCATGGTGGAGTCACCCCACTGTAGCATGGAGTTTCACTCCTTGTAGTGCTGCTCTACCGTGCTTCCTGTAAAGCACACCAGGCATTTACTCTGCCTGAGAACTCATTAAGGCGTTTAAGCCAACCTCCCACAGGATCAATTTTCCGCAGAAAATATATAGTAGACAACAGTGGTTATGGGTCCGTAACCCTTCCATGTTCCGCAGAACAAGTACCCACTGTTAACTGATATTATTCTAGTCAATGATCCTCCTTTGAACCAAAAATTAAATGTCTAGTAGATTTCTCTTTGAACCAATAACATAAAATTTTATGGTAGGATTACAATGACACAATATCAGAAAGTCTTCAAGCCCATCTTCCTTGCTGTGTCCTCGATCAGCTGACGCTTGAGACCCTTCGTGAACGGATCCGCCAGGTTTTCCTGACTCCGAACATCGATCACTGCAATGACGCCCCTTTTGATGAGATCGTTCACTGCTCTGTGCTTCAACCGCACAGTCCTCTTCTTCCCGTTGAAGAGTTCATTTGATGCCACCGCTGCTGCCGCCTGGTTGTCACAGTATATCGGAATCGCCGGTACCTGAGCCCCAACCATTGGAAGGTCATACATGAGCTCCCGAAGCCACTCTGCTTCATCTGCAGCAGCGTCTAAAGCAAAGAATTAAGATTCCATGGAAGAGCGAGATAACATAGTCTGCTTCTTCGACTTCCACGATATAGCAGCTCCACCCATGGCGAACATATATCCACCTGTGGAATATTCGCTCTCCACCTCTGAACACCAGCTAGCATCACTGAAGCCTTCCACTACTGACGGATCTCCGCTGTAGTATAGTGCATATGTCTGAGTTTTCTTGAGATATCTCATAACACGCTTCACAGCTTTCCAATGCTTTATGCCTGGATTGCTCGTAAATCGACTCAGCATTCCCACTACAAAGGCTATGTCAGGCCTTGTGGCAGTAGTAGCGTACATCAAACTTCCGATGACGCTAGCGTACTCCAACTGCCTGACGCACTCCTTCGAATTTGGCTCCAGTTTCAGATCACTCTTGTACGGTGTATCAATAATAGGAAGATCTTGATACCCGTAGCGAGTGAGCATCTTCTCAATGTAATGAGACTGTGACAGCGCTATTCCAGTGCCTGTTCGGATGATCTTGAGCCCCAAGATTACGTCGGCATCCTCCAAGTCCTTCATACTGAACTTGGTCGAGAGGAATTTCTTTGTCTCTGTGACGCAGCTTAAATCCGTACCTAGGATTAGCATGTCGTCCACGTATAGACAAACGATTACTCCTCTTCCGTCAGCAAACTTCGTATAGACACACTTGTCTGTTTTACTGACCCTGTAGCCATTTGACCTTATCACCTTGTCAAACTTCTCATGCCACATTTTGGGAGCTTGCTTCAAACCATACAGAGACTTCATCAACTTGCAGACTTTGTCTTCCAGACCTCTGACGACAAAACCTTCTAGTTGTTGCATGTAGATCTCTTCGGTCAGCTCGCCATTAAGGAATGCCGTTTTCACATCCATCTGATGTATCACCAGCTTGTGTATTGCTGCTAAAGCAATTAACAATCTGATAGTTGTCATCCGAGCTACTGGAGCATAAGTGTCAAAGTAGTCGATCCCCTGCTTCTGAGCAAACCCCTTGGCCACTAGCCTGGCCTTAAACTTGACAATGGTTCCATCTGCTTTCATCTTCTTCTTGAAGATCCATTTGCATCCGATGGGTCTTGCTCCTTCTGGCAGGTCAACCAATACCCATGTGTTGTTGGAGGTGATTGAGTCAATCTCGTTGTCTATCGCCTCCTTCCAGAATACAGCATCTCTGGTGTTCATTGCCTCATCATAGGTAAGCGGATCTGCTTCTACATGATAGGTGACGAAGTCATCTCCGAAGTCTTTCGGCCTCCTCATTCGCTTAGTTGACGGCTCAGCGAGTTCAGGTTCAGCTGGTGTCTCCTTGACGACAGCTTCATCTTGGACTACTGGTTCATTAAAGACTTCTGTCTGCTTTGTACCCTCATCATTCTCCGGAAGATCCGCGAGAACAATATTCTTGTGTTTTGCAAACTTGTCTTCAAAGTATTCAGTATCGCGAGATTCGATGATATGGTTTGACCCGATATCAAGGAATCTCCGAGCATCACTCTTCTCGGCATACCCCAAGAAGATCGCCTTCGTAGTCCTTGTCCCCAGCTTCTGAATCTTCAGATCCGGGAGCTTCACATAAGCCAGACACCCCCACACTCGAATGACATTCAAGTTAGGTCTGACTTTGAACCAGAGTTCATGAGGAGTTATGTCGGAAGTTGCATATGGCACTCTGTTCAGAATGAACGTTGCCGTTAGTGCAGCTTCTCCCCAGTAACACTTTTGAAGACCCGCAGTCAACAGCATGGAGTTCATCATCTCGGTCAACGTTCTGTTCTTCCTTTCTGCTACTCCGTTGGATTGTGGAGAATACGGAGCCGTCGTCTCATTGATGATTCCATGTTCTTTGCAGAATGATAAGAATTCATGAGACCGATACTCCCCGCCTCGATCACGCCTTAACCTCTTGAGTTGTTGTCCAGTTTGCCGCTCAGCCTCGGCCCTGAACTCCTTGAACTTCTCGAATGCTTCGTCTTTAGACTTTAGCAAGTAGACGAAAGCATACTTTGAGAAGTCATCGATGAAAGTAATGAAATACTTCATCCCGGCCTTTGTAGAGAATTGTTTGAAGTCACAGATATCTGAGTGAACCAACTCCAGAAGATCTGTGCTTCGATGGACCCTGTGGAAGGGTTTCCTAGTGATCTTCGTCTGAGCACATACTTCGCATTTCTCTACCTTACCCCCACACTTGGAGATAAGTCCTAGACTAGATATTATGTTAATTATTTTACAATGAACATGTCCTAGCCTATTATGCCACAACTCAAGAGAATAATCAGAAAAAGTGATAGCATTTATATTATCATGCTGGGTTACAACAAGCTGAATCTTGTACATTCCTTCAGTTTGGAAAGCTTTCCCGAAGAATGTACCCTTCTTGGACATCACCAACTGGCCAGCATTGATGTCCATCCTCAAGCCTGCGTTGCAGAGCAGGCTCCCAGAGATCAGGTTCTTTGCGATTGCAGGAACATGCTTCACACCTTGAAGCGTCAGAATGTTTCCCGAAGTAAGCTTCAGCTCCACCGTCCCGATCCCCAGTACTTCAGCTTGTGCCTGGTTCGCCATCATGACTTTCTCGGAAGTAGGCTCATAGGAGACGAACCAGTCCTTGTCTGAACAGACATGACATGTCGCGCCAGTGTCTATCCACCAGTCCAAGTCTGCCCCCACAGTTGCAACCTGTGCTATCATGGCAACCTGATTAGTAACCAAAGAAATCTTGTTAGGCTCACCTTGCTCTTTGGGCTTGGACTTGCATTCACTTTTATAGTGACCCTTCTTGCCACAGTTGAAGCAAGTCACATGGGACTTGGACTTCTATTGCTTGAATCCTGGACCCTTCACTTTCAGATTCGAGAAGTCCTTCTTCTTGTGGTGAGAAGCCGCCTGCTTCCCTTTGTTCTCTCTGGTGGCTTGAACCAGATTCGTCGTTGCTAGTTGCTTGGATAGGGCGTCCAACTTCTGTTGAGCGCGCATCTCGTCCTCAACATGAATCTCGCTGAGGAGATTATCCAGGCTAATCTCCATCTTCTTCCTATGCATCCTTGTATAGATGTTGCTCCATCCTGGAGGAAGTTTTGCCACGATCCCTCCAACGACGAACTTGTCGACGAGGGGCATGCTATCGTCCTCCAGTTTCTGGCGCAGCTTCAGGAACTCTTTCACTTGGGGCAGCATGGTCTTCTCGTCTTCAAAGACCCATTTGTGGTATTTTTCAACCATGAACATCTTCGACCGGGCCTCGTCGTCGTCATACAGCTTCCCCACGGACTCCCAGATCTCTTTGGCAGAAGTCTTCTTTGTGTAGGACTCGGCCAGAGAGTCTTCCATGGAATTCAGGATCAGCAGCCTGCATATGCTGTTATCCTTTTTCCACTTCGTCTGCTTGCTCGTAGCAGCGGCTAGAACAGCAGCAGATCCTGTTGCTGGAACGATTGGTTCTTCCTCATCCAACACGTGATCAACATCCACGAGTTGAAGGTTCAGAGTCACCTTTCGCTTCCAGATCTGGAAGTGTTCACCGTCGAATTTCTCCAACTTGTTAAAGCCGGTATCGACAAGCGAAGCACGAGTGTTTTCCATCGAATCGTATAGCTTTGAGATTGTTAGTTCCTTGACGAACAATCGATGGAAAAAACACGAATTCAGAAACAATTGTAAAGACAATGTTTCTGGCAACAACACCCTAAAGAAGGTGATGTTGTATTACGAGAATCTAAAAAGATTATTTCGTAATATTTCTAGAAGGCAACAGAACCGTATAACTTCTAAAGAGAAGCGACGGTATTCTCGAAGGCAACCGAACCGTGTAACTTCTAAAGAGAAGCGACGGTATTCTCGAAGGCAACAGAAAGAGGGAGGAAGAAGAAGAATGGATCTCGCTGGGGTGTAGAACATCGGCGCTCAAAGCTATACCCGCAGTACGGATAAGCTCCCAGGAACCAGCAAGTTCAGGAGAACTTCTGGAACGCTCGTAAGTCAATATTTGAGACTTGAATGGGATTTCTGGACTTAACAGACTCCCTCAACTCTCTTCTTGGTGCATCTTTCAAAGGAGGCAAGGGGCTCTATTTATAGAGTGGAGTTGAGACTTCACCTCTTCTCCTATCCGATGTGGGACTAAAATACCAATACTCAAAAATAGAGTTTGATATTTTAGATCATCCCACAATCAGCATAGAAGTGTGCTAGTCCACGCCTACCCCCCGAACACTCCCGTGCATGTACGAGACATCCTGGAGTCCGTGTCCGAGTCCGAGTCCGCACAACAAAAATTAACTTTCATCCTTGTTGGATTTAATCCTTTTTCCTTCTAGAGAAATACTTCCACATTGCACAAACTTGTGCCCCACTACACCTCATGTGCACACCTCAACACAAGCAATGCATTATATTGAGATACTCACCATTTGGTGTAGCCGATGTGGGACTATCTTTTCTAGTCCAAAGGCAAAAACACCAACAAAACCAACCAAGTGACACCATGACTCAATGCACATACTGTCCTATAAAAGAAAGATAAAATATAGAATAAATTATAAGGACTTGAACATTTTGATTATGCCTTTCTCCTTACATTTGAGCAGACTTGAAAATGTATTTTTTCTTGACAACAGTTGTCCAAAGATAAACAGATCTGAAAATCTAAATACCTTTCAGAGGCTTTGCCCCCGAACCCCTATGGGGGGCGCTGCCCCCTCGACCACTGTCCACTGACCGGATAGGTCGTTAGACGGTTCAGAGAAATCTTCTTGTATAACACAGTCTTTGGCCCATCATTAATTCTTTATTGCATATGTCCTGGTTTGATCATGCTTACTGTTTGTCTGTAAGTACATGTTAGGCGAACAAAGCATTACAGCAGAATGATAAGTTTAAAGAACGGTAGGACAATGCAAAGTTTACTTAGCAACATGATAGTGATTACATGAATATTAGTGACATCATTATGTAAAACTTAATGGAATAGCCATATTAAAAATATGATATAATCATTGGGCTAACAATCTTCCCCTTTTATATTATGGCAAATTGGTTAAGTTTAAGATCGATACATAGATGCATGGATCACTAATAAACACAATATTTACTAAAATATTTTGTGTTAACTTAAACTTATTTATCCCCCATTGACATGATCAAAAATAAGCTCCCCCGTAATAAGATATAAAATGAAATCAATCATAACAGAAGGAAGACAGAAATAATCATGAACAATGATCAGGATAGAAATTAACAAACCATTCAAAACACAATATGATGAAAGAATATAGCTATAGTTTTGAAAGAGACCAATAAAGGATTTAATTAAAAAAAAAGTAGATACCAGCATAGTAGAAATCAATCATTGGTCATAAGTAATCTATGAGGATTAGAAATTCGCAGATCTAGTATATACCAATGTAAAATATCAAATATATTAGAAGATATAATAAGACTTTTAACAATGATCACAAAAAAATCTAATTCATAATTTGCTTATATAAATTAGTGAATCACTTCCATAAAGAGTATAATCATTGAAAATAGATATGCTAGAATCTATCTACATATCCAAGTTCATGCATTTGAACTTAATTACCTTAGCATGATATATTAATATCCACTAGATAAACATGAAGGTAACGGAGACAAAATACTTGAGAAGGAGAAATTCAGTCGACTTGAATGCTCCCTCGCAAAGTATGACCAATCTAAATAAGATAATCATGAACTTTGAGATAAAACCTCAATAATAATAGCCAAATCAACTCAAATGTATCATCAAATAAATATAATTAAATATATTTGGCAAGATAATTTTTAAAAATCTATATAAAATGAGAGAATCAAGAAGAATCATATATTCTCTCATACCCTTTCATAAATCAAAATATCATGAAAAAATCAATAAGATATTTTAAATAAAAGAATATACATGTCCATGATGAACTAGGTATACCATATATTAAGGGTATAAATAAATCGAAACAATTAGTTTGCTTTCCCTTAAAATATGCGTATATAGTTCAAAAGCATCTATATGCATAAAATAGATAAAATAATTACATGATTATATCTGAGATATGCATCTTTCTTCCCTTTAATCAATGCATATGAAGTTTCAAACTTAAAATAGAATATCATTTTTAGAGGAAAATAAATATCTATAAATCAAACTCTTAAAGATGAACCAACAAAATATATCTCCAATTAAAAAAATATAATAAATATTCAAATATGATTTCAAGAAAGTAAATATTTTTTGAAAACTGTCTTAATGCGAGTAATGGACATTCAAAATATCACAGACAAATCAAAAGACTTTTGAAATATATAATTTATTATGAAAAGTTGCCTTAATAAATGTTCGAATGCGTCCGTTTAGTCCTCAGACTAACAGCTGACGATTCGAATTTTTGTATCATGAAAACAACTTTATTAAAATAATCCATAAATCATAAATAGCCCATTTTGAACAAATAAAATAAGACTAGATAAATGTCCAAAAATATAGAATTATAGATATATGGTATGTCAGAGGAATAATTGATTTGAAACAATTAACTGCTCCCCCTTTACATAGGTATATCTAAAATTATTAGTACTAACATATTTAAATTCCAAAGAAATATTTTCAGAAGTAGAAAACTAATTCGTCAAAATATTAGGTCTTCATATCAAAGTTCATTTCTTCCCATTTAAAACCTTAGCACGGTGTCCATCTGATAAATGTAGGCTTAAAGAAAAGAAATGTTTTGAAAGAGAGAAATTCAATATGCCTAACTTCTCTCCTGCAAAGAATTACTGCTATAGGCAGTTATTAACTTCAATAAGAAGAGAATAATAAAAGCTTGATAAACAAGCATCATGAATATTACAAAAAATGCTAAAGAACATATCAGAAGACCATAATATTCAACGAGTAGTCACAAGATCAAATCAAGTCTGAATATAGAATAGTATGACAGAAAAATAAATATATCAAAATATGACAAACATTAACCTATGTAAGATCAATATATGTTACCTTTTGTGAAAATACTATCATTAAATAAAATTATCCATCAAAACTAAAATCCAAAGTTCATCAGATAATAACTGCAAATTAGACCACAATAAATTTTTAGTTTATAAAACATTGATCAATCTTGGGTTAGTTGTAGGGGCCAATTCACAATTAACGCTAGTCCGAAGACACTTGGCACCGTGTCGCTTAGGCTTTTACGCCTTGTTGACAGAAGAACCCTTTCGACGTGTACCCAAAATAAATCTCTTCTTTAATAACCGAAGATTTAAGAAGAATTTATGCAATATGAAATCAATTATATTCTATGGACTTAGAAAATCTCAAAACAATATAGCATACAGTATAAGATGTATCAGTTACATATATCCATAAGTGCTACAAAATCATTGGGTAACAATAACTATAATATAGCAAATACCCAAAAAAAATAATCAAGATCAAGATACTAAAACTATTTTTCAATTTTTTTATAATGCACTATAGAGATAAATATATAATATAAATGTGCACTAATAAAGGAGGTAAATTTAAAAATAAGATAAGCACAAGACTGTGTTCTTAAAAGAACACCCACAAATAATCATGAGCAAAATAAATATTTTCTCTCAAAATCCTAACTTAAAGATATAAAACAAACAAATATCGAAAGTTAGGAGACTACTCAAAAAGGCATACATGACATAATTTAAAAATAGATTAAATAAGAGTCATGTATCCAAAATGTCAAACAAAAAAACCAAGAAAAATATCATTAAGAGAGGCTTTGAGGAATAATCTAATAAGTTCAAAGAGAAGAACTCAAATTTGTTCTAAGTAATCAATAACTAAAGTATGAGATAAGCATAAGTTTGAAGATAACAAGTATAATTAAATAAATTTCAAAATAATATAACTTGAGCTGAACTCATATGCCCCCATAAAGATACTTATACAAAAATATATATCAATATAAGAGATATATTGAGCAATATATAAATGACACTATATGAAGTATTCATATATCCTTAATAAGCATCGAAATATTATCACAAGATCAAAAACATGTATAAATAGGCTTTATTATGCAAAGATGTAATTGATTCATAAGAAGTTAGTCAAAATAAAATATGAGAATCAATAGTAAATATGCAATCACAAGGTTAACATAAAAGTATATGTATATACTTTTCAAGTAAAAGGAGACTTGTGTTAAAGATACATACTCACAAAATACCGAGTAAAGTAAATATGACATGTTAAAGACAAATCGATAAGAAATAACCATTTCAAAAATATTAAAGACGGAGTCAAAAACACATTGACTCAAAAAATTTAGCTCCTATGGACTAGAGTAGTATGTATGCTTCATAGATAAAGACTAAGAGTAAAAAGCATACATAGATAAAAGTGTCACACTAATAAAAAAAGAGTAAAAGACTATATAGTGTGAACTAATTATTTAAGCTAAACAACTAGTCATGCTAGGATTATATCTCATATTAATTTAAACAATAAACAATTAAAAGATATCAATGAGAACATGTTATATATTAAAAACTATTTAGGAAGCATGTTACCAAAGTGGTTCTAGTAACCACACTTGTGTTGGTGCAATTGCTTGGAAGATGACCTTTGTAGCTTTACAATTACCAACATATTCCATGGTTCTATGGCTTAGCACAGGATGCTCCACCTACAATATTAGGCGAAGACTTTGGCATACAAGTAAACTTGGATCCACATTGGTTAGCTTTGGGAATCCATTTGCACAAGTTCATATCAATAAGTTTCCTAGTCTGACATTCACTAGAAATGTGTCCTTTCATACCACAATAATGACAAGAAGCATAGACATTCGTACAATATGCAGCAGTATGAGAACATGATTTGGTATGATATGTCTTGCGTAATTGACTATAATAAAAGGCATGGTTATGTTGCCAGATCCTTTTTGAATCTTGTGTTGTGTCATATGCCTTGTGTGTGACTGTGCCTTGGGTTGAACAACATATTTACCCAATTTTATCTCCAACTTTTTAGAGATTGTGCAAGCCTCATTATACTTAGCAGTTAATGAGTCTATTCTCTATGTAGCAATGATATATTTCTTTTTCTCTGCTTCATAAGCTTTATTGAGTTTTGCATGCTCTTGTGTCATCTTATTAATGCATTCTTGAGCATCATGCAGATTCAGCTTAATCGTGGATAGCTCATCTATGTTACTAGCAATGGTAGTGTCTCTAATCTCATTAAACAGAGAGGGCAGCCTTTTATTATCCAGCTGATATATCTTAATCTCTTTTCGAGACTGCTTATACTTATCTAATACTTTCTTGTGTTCTTCTAATATATCACTGAAAGCATCAGATAACTCATCATAAGTAAATTCACTCTCTCCATAACCTCGTTAGATAATACCATTGCGCATATATTTGCAGCTAGATGAGGTCTCTCTTCTTCTTTGGAATAGCTTGCTTCGCTTCCATACCATATGTTTGTATTGGCGTACTTGTGAGACGACGATCTTCTTTCGTTTGATCGTTCGTAGCGATTCTCCTCTTTAGTAGTAGTAGGGCAATATTCCATGATGTGGCCTGATCTTCTGTAGTTGTGGGAGACAAGCTCTTCTTTATATAAGAGATTATGTTGTACCTTAAATCCCGATGCCATCATGCACAAAATTGTATTATTATAAAGACTATCCTCCTCTCTTGAGTCGCTAGCTTTGCTTTTGTACCCGCACTCATAAGTAGCTTCAAGAAGTTTCCAAATTTTATGACATGTTGTGCAAGTAGTAATAAGATTGAACATATTTATGTCTACAACACAATAAAAAGCATGCATTGCTTTTGCATCAAGACTAGCTAACTTCTTCTCTTCCTCTGTGTAACTATAATAAGGCTTATTAATAATAGAGGAAGTGAGAATAGAGGTGATAGTAGGGTTTTTGTAACCATTGACAACACATGACCATATGTCATAGTTTAGAGACTTTAGGTGCATGCTCTTCCGTATTTTCCAGTATGTGTAGTTTGTTCCATCAAATAGTGGAAATCTATTTGTAGACTATCCTTCACCTGCGAATATAGATTTTACGGCTTCCATATATACTCTATAGAGTGATATATCTGAATATAACCTTCTATGATACCAATTGTAGGAGCAATTGGTATGAGCAGTAATATCTATATAACAAGCACCTGCTCTGATACCAGTTGTAGGAAATTAAAATCAGAGGGTAATAATTGATAATAAGGATCTACTCTAAGGATGTTAAGCCAAATAATAGAGTCCTTGCTTTGGTAAAAATTATAGGACCGTTGAGCACCTCTACAGGGGATGAATAAAGTGAGTGTGTACAGCGAAATAAAAATCACCACTTAAAAATATTTATGGCAGTAATCAAACTAATATGAAGCAGGCAGTATATCATTAAATGCGTAAAGTAAATGATTAGAGAAAAGAAAATGCAAACACCGAGGTTTATATTGGTTTCCCCTCTGAGAGGACTAGTCCAGTCTCGAGAACTCTCATTCGATGTTTAATCCACTATTTAAAATAGCAATTACACTGCGTGCTTTACTCCGAAAGACATGCTGACTTCTTACAACCTCTTCTTTTATCTGAAGGGCACGATGATTTCAACCACGAGGTTTTATACGAAGGACTCGCGACTTCACAACAACAAGTGTAGAGACAACACTTTAAAATCTAAGCTTTTTACAACTCGATCCAACTTCTAAATCAAGACGGCACTGGCATATAGTTGGCTTGTGGGTTGTAAACTTGGTAGATAGAAAGGTTAACGCTCAGGTAGAACTTTTGAATAAATAGAAAAAGAAAGAATGAGTGAGTTAAAATTAATGGGGTTTTCTTCTCTAATTATAAGAATTTTAGAACCAGAGTTTGGGCAGAATTTGGTTAAGGCAACGTTCAAATTTTTGAACGTTTGGGAGCCAAAAGAATAGGTAGTCATTCTGACCAGGAGGGAATTTAGGGGGACCGAGTTAGGTGTGAGTTCGGGGCAAACTCATACAGAATTCAGTTACATGGTATTCAGAATGTTTTGTATTTGAAGTTTTTGGGCTCTTTTTGATTGGGCTGACTTTTTGATTTGTGGATTTAACTAATAGGTAGGCTTTTGGTAGTGGGGTAGGAAGCCAACCAAGTGCCAGCACGACTCAATGCACATATTGTCCTATAAAAGAAGGATAAAATACATAATAAAATATAAGGACATGAACACTTTGTTAACGCCTTTCTCCTAACATTTGAGCAGACTTGAAGACGCATTTTTCCTTAATGGTAGTTGTCCAAGATAAACAGATCTAGAACCCCCGAGTACGAAGCCCCGGATAGGTCATTAGGCGGTTCAGAGAAATCTTCTTGTATAACATCATCTTTGGCCTATCATTAATTCTTCATCGCATATATCCTGGTTTGATCATGCTTGCTATTTATCTGTAAGTACATGTTAGGCGAAGAAAGCAGTATAACAGAATGATAAGTCTAATGAACAGTAGGACAATGCTAAGTTTGATCAGCAACATGATATCTAGTGATTACATGAATATTAGTGAAATCATTATGTAAAACTTAATCGATTAGCCATATTCAAAAATATGATACAATCATTGGGCTAACAATTTTGTTCAATAACTAGTTAAAAGTTAGTTAAAAAATGGTTAGGGTAGTTAGTTAGTTAGTTAGTTAGCAGCTTCTAAGTCATAATTAACCATGTGCTTTCATTAGTTGCTTATTAGCTAATTAGCAATTAGCCCATAATATGTGTGCTTCTATAACCCCTGAATTAGCTAATTAATTATAAAGGTTAGAAAATAATTATTTATTTAGGAATATTGCAAATAATATTTTAGCTAGAAATTTTTTTATTTGGAAAGCGGGGGGTTATAAATCTACACTCTTTCAAAAATTGTGTCCTCAAAATTTCAAGAATGTAGATGCTTAGGTAAGAGAAATGAAGAAGAAGAATACATCAAACATCGAACAGGTAGGGGTAAAGCTCTCGCATCTTGTCTTCTCTCTTCCAGATAGATTCTGTTGAAGAGTGATGCTTCCATGCAACTCTCACTAAAGGAATGGTCTTATTGTGCAGTGTCTTCTCCCTTCGATCCAAGATCTCTATTGGCTGCTCTGCGTCGGTAGTGTTGGGTCCAACCTCAATCTTTCAATGGTCTAACACATGGCTAGGGTTCGTTATATACCTCTGCAACTGAGATACATGGAATATTGTGCACCTGCTCCAAATTAGGTGGCAGTGCAAGCTTGTATGCAACTACGCCAACCTTCTTAAGTATTCCGAAAGGTACAATATATTGTTGACTTAGTTTACCACTTCTTCCAAATTTATAGTGTCGTAAGTCAGGGAAATCCTCAGAAATACTAAGTCCCCAACTGCAAATTCTAATGGTCTTTGACTACTATCAGCCCAATGCTTCTGTCGATCTTGAGCTACTCTGAGACTCTCTCTAATCTTCTTGACCTTCTATGCAGCATCCACCACCATCTTAGGACCAAGTAAGGCCCTCTCTTCTACGTCATCCGAAGATAAAGGTGTGCAACATCTTCGTCCATAAAGTACTTCAAAAGGTGTCATCCTAATGCTGACTTGATAACTGTTGTTATATGCAAAATCTACTAAATATAAGTAATCTTCCCAAGATCCTCCAAAGTCTAAGGAACAGGTCCGTAGTATTCTTCCAATGTCTGGATGGTCCTCTCAAACTGCTCATCTGTCTGAGGATGGTAACCTATGTTAAACTGTAGCTGAGTTCCCAAGCTTTATTATAGACTCTTCAAAAAGTATGAAGTGAATCTTCTATCTCTATCTAAGTCGATGTTGACCGATTCGCCATGAATACTCAATATATGTCTTATGTACAATATTGGTAGCTTCTCCATTAATAGTCCAACCTTGAAAGGAATGAAGTATGCTGACTTAGTTAATCGGTCCACGATTACCCATATAGCATCTTATCCACCGAGTGTTTGTGGCAATCCTGAGACAAAGTCTATGGTATTATGCTTCCACTCCCATTTTGTATCAGCATAGGTTGGAGTAACCCTCACGGTCTCTGATGTTCTATTTTAACTTATCGGTATACTAGACATATCGAGACAAATCTTGTTACTTCCCTCTTCATTCTTTACCATTGTATATCTTTGTTGCTGCAGGATGGATGTAGTATTGAGATTGATGGGCTCCATTCATAACCTCCTCCCTTAGGCTTCCACTAGGTACACATAGCCTGGTTCCATGCATTAATGTCCCTTCTTCACTAATGATGAAGTACTCTAATAAACCAGCTTGTACTTGAGCTCTAATATTTCGAAGACTCATCCTTAAACTAAGTCTTTTTAATCTTCTCCATTATATGGGACTGAACCTACATATTCATTATATGCCCTTCAGTTTCAGAAATAATGACATCAATGCCAAGCTTTCCAAGTCTTCCAAGAGATGTCGATCCACGGTTAAGAACATAGTCATCGAATTTCCGCTAAGTGCATCATTACAGTATTAGTTCTCCCCGGATGGTATTAGAGATTGATGTCAAAGTCCTTCATTAGTTTCAGCTATTTTTGTTGCCTCATATTCAGCTCCTTCTAAGTGAAGACATACTTCAAGTTTTGGTGGCCTATGAAGATCTACATTCTCTCACACATGGGTAGTACTTTTTTAACTTTAGAGAAAATATTCCCGCTGCTAAGTCCAAGTCCTATGTTGGATGATTCTTCTCATGCGACCTAAGTTGTTTGAAAGCATAATCTATCACCTTCTTATTCTGTTCTAGTACATAGCCCAACCCTTTTCCAAAAGCATGTTGTATTTGATGAATCCACCGGATCCAGAAGGTAAAGTCAAAATAGGGGCTGAAGTTAGTCTTCTCTTTAATTCTTCAAAGGCTGCTTAGCACTCCTCGAGCCAGACAAACTCTTCATTCTTCTTGCTCAGCTTGGTCAAGGCTTTGCGATCTTGGCAAAGTCTTATACAAATTTTGTTAGTAGCCTGCAGCCAGTCACAAGAAACTCCTGGCCTCAACTACTGAGCCTGGAGTAGCCCATGATTCTATTGATGTAATCTTCTTCAGATCTATAACTATTCTATACCCAGTTACCATATGCCCCAAAATTTTTACTTTATATAGGAAAACTCACATTTTGAGAGTTTTCCATATAGCTTCGCCTTTCTTAATGTTTCCAAAACTATCCTCAAGTATTCCTCATTCTCTTTTGGAGTCTTCGAATATATCAGGATGTCGTTGATGTATACTACTATAAATTTATCCAAATATTTGTGGATGACATTATTCATTAGGTTCATGAAGATATCAGCGAGCATTGGTAAGTCCAAATGACATCACTAGGAACTAGTAGTGACCGTACTTGTTCTGAAAGCCCTCTTCGAAATTTTCTCACTACGCCAAAACAGACATTTTTCGACAGACCAAACCATCGTAAATTACGATAAACGACAGTTTTGATCCGTTAGAGCTTCCGTCGTTAATAGCGCGTCCCAAAATATAAACGACAGTTTTGGACTATCGTTTCTTAGCTTAAAAAATGACAGTTATTGTCTGTCAAATAATCTGTGAATTGGTCAGTCATTGTCCTTTTCTTTTCAATAGTTAAGGTCTATCGTTTTTCTGGAAACAAAATTCAAAAAAAATCTCAATTCATCCACATCAAAGTTATATAAGCATGTTCATCCTCTATATAAAACTGAAATACATCTAAAAATAGAATTTTATATAAACATCAACAATAAAACAAACTTAATCAAAATTGTATTAAGTAATAAATCTATAGACTTTACACAACAATATTCCATCAAAATCAAAATGAAACCCCAATGTTGCTAGCTTACAATGACTTAATTCTCATGATAAACAAAAAAAGATAATGTTATTGCTAGCTTACAATCTCAAGTGCAGTAGGAAAAAAAATTAAAAACCACAAATTGAACGGAATATTTTGGCCAATTAATCATTTTTCCAACCGTAATATCTTTAAACTTTTCGTCTCTCTCGATCAACATCTCATTGCTGTCAAAAAATTTAGCGACAATGAAATTATAAACTCAACATTAACATTTATGTTAACATCAAAAACTAAAAAAATAACAACAAAAATACCTTTTTATGATGGCTAAAAAGCGTTATAAATGAATGTCCTGAAGAATCAAGTTCCTTCACTTATTACCAGTACTATGTCCTGAAGAATCAAGTTAGCCAATTTGAGATTAAATAACCATCCAAAATAAGTGCTTTCAAAATAATATGCATTCTTCAAAGAATATTTAGGTTGTCAACTAACACTTTGGTATATGGTACAAAAAAAATACAATAGATGTATCAAAATACTGACTCAAGCATGTCAACAACAATTAAATGTGTAGTATGTACTAATATACTAACTTTGAAAGAATTTAAAGATGTAAATACACTAATTAAAGCATTGTCGAAAAAGGACAAGTATATAAGTGTTTATTGATTTTGAACAAGGTTAGTATCGGTATCGGAATCGGTATAGGTATCGGACCATTCCTATAAGTATTGGGACACCTTAATTGAGCAATCAAGGGCACCTTAATTGAGCAGATGATATATCTAGACATCTTAATTGAGCAGCCAAGGACACAAACTACCATGCACTCAAAGGATTCCTAGATCCACTAACCATTTTGATGAGTATTTCAAGATGGGAATTTTTTTTATCACAACATACATCAAGTAAAATGCATGAGCCAAGGGTTTCATAGATTTCGTATAACTTTGGATAAGGGATATGCATAAGTTTAGGGGTCAGATTTTTCAATTTCAAAAGACACCATTCTCCCAACAAGAACTCGCACGAAAAATATATTACAGTTCCTTATTATGCTTAAACATTCAGAGACAGAGAAATAGCAGTAAACCATCTTAGTACACTACATTCAGATTCATCATTAAGAATAAGCACAACTATGGCCAAAAATAATAATTTTATAGAGGTGGTCTATTGAATATGTCATTTCACATGTTATTTGAAAAACTAAGGCCAGACTTGCTAAAAAGAATAATCTAAAAATCTTAATTGAAGAACAGAGAAATTGATATATTTAGTAGATGTATCATCTACTATCAAAGGAAGAGAAGAATAAGTGCAAGTAAAAATACTAATGAGCAATGGCCAAAAAAAGAGAGCAAAGTACCTAGCTTGTAGCAATCAAGAAGGGCAGGACAACTTAGATTCCCTTCTCTTATCCACCTAACGATAATCATATGTATATCCACTTCATTCATTATAATCCATTATACATATATATCCTGCTTTTATGAGATACGTCTTCGTTCTCAAAAGCACATCTTCAATGGCAACCACCTTCGTCACATCTCCATTGTCCATCTTCAACACTTCACAATCACCTGTCGTATATGTGGCAAATAGTACCCTGTTATGAGATACGTGCGCTGAAGCCCCTGAGTCCACCAGCCAAGAATTGTCATCGCAGGCGAGGTTTGTAACAACCACATCACCTACGACGATCACATCGCCTCCATGTATCGAAGCCGCCGCTGTAGTGTTCTTATCTTGCTTCCCCTTGTCGCCCTTCTTCTCTCTTTCAAGCGAAACGGTTCCGCTTGATGTGGCCCTTCTAGCCACAATGGTAACACTCTGAGTCCTTGTACCGGCCTTTGGACTTTCCTCTGCTCTTGTCTCTGCCACCACCTGGACCCCTGCTTTTGCCCCTTCCACGGCTCTCTGAAACTAGTGCCTATGAGTGGTAGGATGTGGATGAAGTGCCCTGAGAACGTCTCCGCATCTCTTCATTCAGCACCCCGTTCTTGGCAAACTCCAGACTGACCATACCCTCTGGAGCAGAAGCGATCATAAATACTCGTACGGTCTCCCACGAATCTGGCAATGTACACAGCAGCCATAGTCCCGGAACCTCGTCGTCGAACTTGACTCCCATCGAGGATAGCTGGTCAACCACACCCTAGAAATCACTTAAGTGATCTATAATAGATGCCCCATCTTCGTACCGCAGACCCATCATCGTCCGAATCAGGAACAACTTGTTTACCTCGGTCTTTTTTGCGTACAAAGATTCTAGCTTATCCTATATCGTCTTCGCGTGCTCAATATTGGCAACGTGGTTGTACACGTTCTCGTCGACGAACTGCATGATATATCTGCACACCCGTATATGCTCGAATTTCTAGTCCTCCTTGGATTTATCAACTGGTCACTCGGAAGCAAATACAAGCAGATGCAGCTTCTTGACAAACAGCAAATCTTTCATCTTGCTCCGCCAATAATAATAGTTGATGCTATTCAGGTTCACCATGCGTACCGACTTCGCGTCCATCTCTCCTCTCTAGCTTTCCTGTCAACTCCTGACACCCTTCTGAATTCCAGAACCTGGCTCTGATATCACTTTGTTGGAAAGGAAACACGGAAACATTTCCCCAAACTAGAGAGTACCTGCAAGAGAACCAAGCAATACAACGCACGAACCAAAACACCAAAATAAACCACGCAGACATAGAGAATTTTTGACGTAGAAAATCCTTGTAGAAAAAACCACGGGACGATCGGAGTCCAACCCTGAGAAGCCTTCACTAATGAAATAAAGGAGTACACCTTCTACGAACTTCTCCCGATCCAAATCGGATCCCCACAACACTTAGAAGCAAGAATAATGATTACAAGGCTACGAAGAACAAAGATGACGAGTAAATATTACCCCAACACGATCCTCCTTCGAAAATGGCCTTCAATCCTCCTTCTTCTCTCCCAAAGTTGCAATGGCACTCTTGCCTCTTTTTCTCTCTCTTGTGTGTGTTACGTGTGAGATTAGGGTTAGGAAACACCATATGAAAATACCTTAATCCCGTAACAAAACCTGGACCGTAGGATACGATCCAACGGTGATCAATCACCCTGAAAAATACTTCAGCCCCGACGACACAGAGTTCGGCCAGAACTCTGTGTTTGCCAAACAGCAAGGTTCTGGAACCAGGGGACAGAGTTCGGCCAGAACTCTATCCTGAGGCAGAGTTCGGCCCCCTCCTTTCAGTAGCTCCTCTGGTCAGCTCCTGAGTACTCCGTCATCTCCGACTGGCCTCGTCACCTCCCCGAGCCTCTCTGACACACAGACGGTGCTCGTCGCACTTCGGGGTCTTCTCCACATAGGTTGGGAACCCCAGCCACTCCAACAAATTTCCTCCTTCACAACTAGGTAGAGGAACTCGTCATCCCGATGATCCGCCTGCAGTACTCAAACTTTCCCCCTCGGTAGAATCTTCGTGAGCATGTCCGCTCCATTGTCATCAGTATGAACCTTCTCAAGCGTCGCGTTCTTCTTCTCAACCACATTCTGTATCCAATGATATCGAGTCTCGATGTGCTTGGACCGACTATGAAATATATGGTTCTTTACAAGATGAATAGCACTCTGACTGTCGTAAAGCAAAGTATATTGCTCTTGCTTCAGCTCCATTTCCTGCAATAGCTTTTTCATCCACAACAGCTCCTTGCAGGCCTCCATCGCCGTAATATACTCTGCCTCTGTCGTAGACAAGGCAACACACTTCTGCAACTACGACTGCCACGATACCACTCCTTCAGCAAACATCATCACATAGCCCGAACTCGATCGCCTCGTGTCTACATATCCAGCCATATCAGCATCGGTATATCCGACCAGCTTCGGCTCGTCACCACCAAAATAAAATCTATAATCGGCAGTGCCCTAAAGGTATCGTAGAATCCACTTGACCGCACTCCAATGTACCCTTCCATGATTTGAAAGATACCTGCAAACTATACCAACTGTATGAGGGATGTCTGGCCTCATCACACCATAGCAAACATAAGGCTTCCCACAGCTGAGGCATATGGAACCCGCTCCATATCTTCCTTTTCGTCCTCGGTAGATGGACACTGCTTCTCACTGAACTTAATGTGAGCCGTAAGGGGACAACTCACTTTCTTCGACCCGTCCATCCCGAAACGCTGAAGTACCCGGTGAATGTACTTCGTTTGGGACAAGTGAAGCAGCTTGGACTCTCTCTCTCTCTCTCGGCTGATCTCCATCCCAAAAATAGTCTTCGCTACGCCCAAATCCTTCATAGAGAAGGTTGCGCCCAGTTGGCGCTTCAACTCCGCTATCCTAGTGGCATTTCGACCCACTAATAGCATATTATCAACATAGAGCAATAAAATGATGAAATCATCCTCGACAAAATACCTCACAAATACACAGTGATCCGACGACGTCCGTGCATAACCATGCTCCCCCATAAATGACTCGAACTTCATGTACCACTGCCTCGGAGCCTGCTTCAGACCATACAAGCTCTTCCTCAATCGGCAGACCAAATGTGACTTACCCTTCTCACAGAATCTCTCTGGCTGCTCCATGTATAACTCCTCCTCAAGATCACCGTGAAGAAATGTCGTCTTCACGTCCATCTGCTCGACCTTCGAGTCGAGACTGGCTGCCAATGCTAGCACCACCGGAATAGACGAATGCTTGACGACAGGCGAAAAGATCTCATCATAATCTACGCCTTTCCGCTGACCGTAGCCTTTAACTACCAGCCTCGCTTTGTATCGAGGGCGAGTAGCATTATCCGTCTGCTTCACTCTAAAAATCCATCGATTCTTCAAAGCCTTCTTGCCCTTTGGCAACCGCACCAGCTCATAAGTGGAATTGGCGTGTAAGAAACTCATCTCCTCCTACATAGCCTGCATCCACTCCTGTCTTTGTTCGTCTTTCATAGCCTCTGCAAAGCTTTCGGGCTCTCCCCCGTCAGTCAGTAGCACATACTCACCCGGTGAGTGTCTCGTAGATGGTCGACGCTCTCTGTCGCTCCTTCTCAGTAGAGCTACTGGTGCTGGCTGTATACCAACAGCCTCCTCTTCAGGAACTGCCTTCCTGACATGCTCATCCTCCTGAAGGATGCCCTGACCACCATCAGCAGGCTGATGATCAAGGTTGGGAGCAACTCCATGTACTGGCTCTCCCATAATTGGATCCTCTGCGATGTCCTCTAGAAACTGCTCGAAGCAAAATGACTCTAACTCAGGCAATTCTTCAGCCTTAGAAGGCGTCTCGAAATCCTGAGTGTTGGTCATGGTCTGATCCTCGACGAATACCACGTCCCTGCTTCTGTAGAGCTTTCTTCCCACCGGGTCGTAGAGTCTATAGCCAAACTCATCCCGATCGTAGACGACAAAGATACATCATCTCGTCTTTGGCTCAAGTTTCGACCTCTCGTCCTTCGGTACATGCATGAAGGCCTTACAGCCAAACACTCGCAGGTGATTGTATGACGGCCCTTTGTCGTACCAAACATTGTCAGGCACATCACCCTGCAAAGGAGCACTAGAAGATAAATTAATAACATAAGCAGCTGTGAGAAGAGCCTCACCCTAATAACTGTCTGGTAAGTTTGCTTCTGACAGCAAACATCGCACCCTCTCCATCAGTGTCCTGTTCATGTGCTCCGCTACACCATTGAGCTGAGGTGTCTTGGGCAGTATAAACCCCCATAATTTATAGTTGATTTTTTTTATAATTTAATTAATTTTTGTTATGTCTTTCATTAGATATGAATTTATTTGCTACTAGTGTATTAGTATAATAAATGTATGTGTATATATATATTATTATACGTGTGCATGTTTGTATTTCTAATAAATAAGGAATATAATTAAATCTAGGATTTTAGGAATTTAATTATATTTTTGTGATAATTTTTGCTAGCTAAAAGATATATATATATATATATATATATATATATATATATATATATATATATATATATATATATATATATATACTTAAGTTTTTTTCAGAAAAAAAAAATATATATATATATATATACTTAAGTTTTTTTCAGAAAAAGAAAAAGAATTAGAAAAAGAATTAGAATAAGAAAAGAAAAAGAATTAGAAAAGAATTAGAAAAAGGAATTAGAAAAGAAAAGAAAAAAAAGAAAAAAAAAAGGGTGAGCACAGCCGCTTACTTAAGTGAGCGGGCCCACAGCAAGCAGCAGAGCAAAACCAACCACCCCTCCCCCCCCCCCCCCCGCGCGTGCGCACGAGAAACCGTGGATTAGTGGGAATCGGGTAATCCGAAACCCATTAGTATTAGGGTTGGGAGCAACTTGATATATATATATATATATATCTTTTTGCGCAAATCTCAAAATCCTAAACTTCCAAAACGAAAGTTGAGGCTGATCATATCCTCTTCGCCTACGAATTCATTTCACCAGCGACGGAACTTTGTGCATGACAAACGGAGCATCGGAAGTCAGTCCCGCGTCACCCATGGAGCAGTTTTCCCACTCAACGTACCCTACTTCCCCATGGCGTAACTTTTTACTCGTAGCACCGATTTTCGATCTGTAAGATTTTTTTGGAAAGCATACTTGACCCTCTTCGAGATCCTCCAGGTGGATTTCGAAAACAACCCATCGACTTGCTCGAAAAATCAAGACGAAGTTGAACAAAAATCTGTTTTTTGTAATAATAAAAACTGTTTTAAAACGACAACTTGTCGGCCAATTTTCTTGTTGTGCAGTAAAGTACAGTAGGAACTAATTGAAAACAGTAAAAGATAACATAACAGAGATCGCAACGCATCTTCTGGATCGTCGTTTCGATTAGCATGTAAAAAGTAGATTGATGTTAAAGTTGAGGAAAAACCTGTGTTAAATTATATTAATTTTCTGAATTTTGTCCGATATGGCGTGCGCCCCGACAAACCGGGCGACGTGGTCGAACGCTATATGTATCGAAAGGCGCGTATGAACGTTGTCGACGTGTGGGAACTGACGGAACTCAGTTTCGTTGGGTGTGCGCGACGAAATCAGTCTGTATCCGTCGAGATACCCCCGTATCGGCGTTTTGCAAACTTCGTCCTAACTTCGTGTACAGTCGTCGATTCGAGACAAAACTTGTGCCAACAGGTACGGATCGAAATTCTGGTCCGGTGTGCCAAGTTTGGTTCGATTCTGAGAAGGTCGAATCGGAATCCCTTTTTGGCGGGCCTACGACCCACTCAAACGGGCGATTTTGTACGCGGCTCATCGGAATCCAAAACTGGACATACCGTTGAGTTCCTCTCCTCAAACTGAATCTGTAGACATGTAGTTTGAAAAATTTAGAGACCATAGACTTCGACACGTATTTCGGTACAAAGCGGATCCAACGGTGGACATCGTTTTGACCCAAAATTACGATTTTGCCCCTGTTCTAGAATTAGACTTTTGGACAGGCGTTTCCTAGGTATATCATTTACACCGAGTGCATTTTTGATGTTTGTTTCAGCGTCCGGAGTTGTTTGGAGATTGTGACGTTTCTTAGCTGACATTGTGATTACCTGGACTTGCCACTTTGCACCATCAGGCAAGATACCTTGCCACCTTACTCTGTGATTATTATATTTCTTATTTTCAGTTGTTATTTTCAGTATTTCTTATTTCTCGATATTTAAACTGTGCGTCCAAGTCACACTTGGGTGCAAGTGACTCTGTCGGTCATTTTTTTCTCGCTTTATTTGTTTCTCGTGCATTGACTTAGTCTAGTGACCACCCATTGATGTTGAGGTATTGGTATATCTCATACGGCCTTGACACTTGTTGTATCACGTGATGTGAGTCACATGTAGGACACGTATCCTTGTAGTCGGCTGGCCACCGATACGTATGGAGCGTGCGACGGATAGGGGTAACTGCCAATAGAGTTGCATGCTAGACGACTTGACGGTTACTAGAGGTACATGTCAGTCATAGAGATGATGATACTAGGCATTGGGTGGGGAGAACAATACCTGACGTATGGGCTTCGATTGCACTTCCCTTGTAACCCGGAAGCTCCGCTGGAGATACGGGTATGATTAGCCTCTCAGGTTGGCCACTGTCGTTCTTGGAACGTCATGCGCTTGGTCACTGGTGCCCAAGAGGGGACTATACCGGATCCTATTTTCAGCCAGGACTCATGCGTCGAAGGATTGTATCTCAACTGCATATTCACAGTAGAATGGTCAGGAAACCGATTGCATGCATATCTTTTTCTTTTATTATATTATCACAGTTTATATGGCATGGTGTTTTCTAGTATCTTGCTATGTCCTCTGAGGACCTGGTTATCTCTCCAGGTTTAGACGATTTTCCACAGGAGTACGGAGCGGCATTGGAGCTATCCTACATTGATGACGAGGCAATCTTTACTGATTTCTAGTCTATTCTTTATTTGAGACATTAGTGGACATTATTTTTACATCTCATTTTTTTCTATTTGCGGAGGTTGGACTCCGATCTTGTGAGACTATTTTTCATAGCTGTTTGGAGTGAGCATGTTCACCCGGCTATCTTTTGATACTTTTATTTATTTATCTGGACTCTATTATCTTCTGTGTTGAGCTGTGATGAGATTAGATTATATTATTCTGGCCTGTAATTATTTTATTTACAGCTTATGTGCATATATGAGGATTCCATATATTGGAGTATTCTTCGTATATGTGCAGCTGGCATGTTCACGTACTTGGTCCTACGTATTATGGGACTGGGGCGTTACATGTTTTTGTGGTGGCCCATGCAGGTCAACGTTAATATTGTTGGGTTACATGACTGTGCCCAACAAGCCTGCATATAGGAATAGGAATATCTCATCCAGAACTACTACTACCTCCTTGACTTCCAATCTTTTCGAAACTTCCTTGATTAATTAAGTTACCTCATATCTAATCTTTTCTAATATCAACTTATCTTCCTCGTGCCAACAGTATGCATTTAAGAAGCGGACGCACTTCTGCCTTGGCCCTCACATCTGGTGAAGAGGCTGCTCCGGAGGGACAGAATCCTCCCATGACTCCAGCGACACCATACCAGCCAGGACAGTTGCAGCCTACTACAACACCGACGACGGAGTGCCCGAAGATCGCAGCACCCCCAGGCAGCCAGGCTGGGCAGACCACTACCATGCCACCGAAAGAAAATGTACCACTGCCTCCACCACCACCATTCCCTCAGCAGTTTCCTCCACAGTCGGGGCCTCAGATGCCTCCACCACCGACTGATGGGAGCCCTACTTCTCAGTTTATGTACGCCATGATGCAGGCTCAGTGGCAGCAGACTGAGCTGATGAGACAGACGATGATGGCAGCATTGGCTAGACCTCCACCACCACCTCCAGTGCCAATACCAGCACCGGCTCTGCATCCTTATGAAGGCTCTATCAAGAATTTTACAGATATGAACCCCAAGGCCTTTAGAGGAACAGAGAAGCCATTAGAGGTGTCACAGTGGCTTATTAGTACAGAAAAGCTACTGAAGGCATCCCAGTTGCCAGCTCGAGATTGGATGACAGCAGTGGACCTACTATTAGAAGATAATGCTCACCACTGGTGGAAGGCGAAGAGAGACGATTAGGCACTGGGATCACCTGGAAGCAGTTCTATGATGCGTTTTATGAGAGGTTCTTCCCTATTCATGTCAGAGATGGTCTCTACGACCAGTTCCTTCATCTGAAGCAAGGGAATATGACAGTTTATGAGTATGACTCAGAGTTCAATCGTCTGAGTCGATTTGGTGCAGGATTGATTCCGACAAAGTTAGAGAAGGCGAGGAGATTTTACCAGGGGCTTGCACCAGAGCTCAAGTCTTATACGACTACCCAGTCTCGAGTCTCCCATTCAGCTGTCTTGGAAGAAGCTCGTGCTCAGGAGATTCTTCGCAAGGAACAGCAGCAGACATCGAGACGTCATACACCAGCAGTTACATCAGCCCGAGCTACTCAGGGTGGACCAATCAGGAGGACCACAGGACAGTACCAACAGAGGACTACTCCCTACCAAAAGCCCACTTGCCACTATTGTGGGAAGCAGGGTCATATCAGAGATGACTGTCGACTTCGTTTAGGTTTATGTATGAGATGTGGATCAGGGCAGCACTTGGCCATAGATTGTCCTGAGCAGCAGGCTCTAGTTCAGGCACATCAGGCGCAGAAGCCTACAGCACCAGCACCTCGTCCACCATTACCACCACAGACAGCTCAGTACCATAAGGCCAGAGCTCAAGGCCCAGGACAGAACCATGGAAAGGCATTCACTCTAGCTGTTGAGAATGTAGAGACAGAGGCAGAGGTCATAGCAGGTATGGTTTTAGTTGCATCCTTTCCTTCTATTACATTATTTGATACTGGAGCCACGCATTCATTTATAGCCACTAGTTTTGCCACAAGCCACAGCATTCCCATCACACCCTTAGCTAAGAATATTAGAATCCTCACTGGAGGAGGAGTTGTACCTGTTAGTGGTGTTTGTAGACTTTGTCCTGTAGTGATAAGTGGCAAGGAGATGATGGCACGACTTCTTGTGTTCCCTATGCCGGCATTTGATGTGGTTCTTGGAATGGACTGGTTGAGCCAGCATTTCGCTCTCATAGACTGCCATAGGAGCAATATTATCTTTAGACCACCGAATGCGGCAGAGTTTGAGATCATCAAAGAAGACGGAGAGAGTTGTGATGCACCCGCATCAGGGACTCATATGATGATGCATGACACCCCTCAGCACCATATCATCACTGAGTTCGAGGATGTATTCCCCGAGGAATTGCCAGGACTACCACCTGACCGAGACATTGAGTTTACTTTTGAGCTTACACCGGGAGCCGAGCCTATCTCATCTCGAGTTTATCGTCTGGCACCCAAGGAGTTGGTAGAGATAAAGACGCAGATTGATGACCTATTGGAGAAGGGCTTTATTCGTGCCAGTGGGTCACTGTGGGGAGCACCCGTACTTTTCTTACCTAAGAAAGACGGGACAGTGCGCATGTGCATCGACTACAGAGCATTGAATGCAGTGACGGTGAAGAACAAGTATCCCTTACCGCGTATAGACGATCTATTTGATCAGCTGAGTGGAGCAAAAGTATTCTCCAAGATTGACTTACGATCGGGCTATCACCAATTGAAGGTTCGGAAGGAAGATATTGCAAAGACGGCTTTTAGATCAAGGTATGGACACTACGAGTTCTTGGTCATGCCTTTCGGTTTGACCAATGCTCCTACAGTCTTCATGAAATTGATGAACAAGATCTTTCACCAGTAGTTGGACAAATTTGTAGTAGCCTTTATAGATGATATCTTGATTTACTCCAAGAGTCAAGAGGAACATGAGCAACATCTACGGATAGTTTTGGGAACGTTGAGGAATTAGCGACTTTTCGCGAAGCTTAGCAAGTGTGATTTCTTTCTCAAGGAGGTATCATTTCTTGGTCATGTTGTTACGGGTGATGGTATATCAGTAGACCCAGAGAAGATCACAGCAGTCAAATCATGGCCCGCTCCCACATCAGCTTCAGAGGTGAGAAGTTTCTTCGGACTTGCGGGTTACTACCGACGGTTCGTAGAAGATTTCTCTCGAATAGCGGGACCTATGACTCGATTAACTTGCAAGGATCAGGAGTTTGTATGGACAGACGAGTGTCAAGCCGCTTTTGATGAGTTGAAGAAGCGATTGACCACAGCATCGATCTTGACACTGCCATCAGGCCCGGGAGGATTTGTGATCTACAGTGACGCATCCGGGAAAGGATTAGGATGCGTATTGATGCAGCACGGTCGGGTAGTAGCATATGCATCGCGACAGTTGAGAGTGCACGAGAAGAATTATCCGACCCACGATCTAGAGCTCGCAGCGGTTATCTTTGCTTTGAAGCTATGGAGACACTACTTGTACGGCGAGAAAGTTGATATCTACACCGATCATAAGAGCCTCAAGTACGTGTTCACACAGAAAGAGTTGAATATGCGACAGCGACGTTGGTTGGAGTTGATGAAGGATTATGAGATCGAGCTTTATTATCATCCGGGCAAGGCTAATGTCGTGGCAGACGCATTAAGCCGTAAGCCCATGGCACACTTTTTGACCACACAGATGGAATTGATTAGAGACTTGGAGCAGCTTGGCATTGAGGTAGTATTGCCTGGAGCAGACGGCGTGTTAGCCAACCTCCAAGTGCAATCATCATTGGTAGAGCGCATCAAGGCAGCATTGCCCAATGATGCTAGATTTCGACGGCTCAGAGAGAGGACTGAAGCAGAAGAGCAGACAGGATGAGGATCCATCCCGATGGGACATTGCGATATGGTGATCGCATTTATATTCCCAATGGAGAGCTACGGCAGGAGCTGATGGCAGAGGCTCACAGTTCGACATACTCTATTCATCCCGGAGGAACCAAGATGTATCGCGACTTACAACAGTATTATTGGTGGGATGGAATGAAGCGAGAGATAGCTCGTTTCGTTGCCAAGTGCTTGGTATGTCAACAAGTGAAGGCGGAGCACCAGAGGACGGCCAGAATTATTGCAGCCGCTACCCATTCCCAAGTGGAAGTGGGAGCACATCACTATGGATTTCGTCACGGATTTCCTCGGAGTCCTAGGGGACGTGACGCAGTGTGGGTGATTGTGGATAGACTCACCAAGTCAGCCCATTTCTTACCTTTTAGAGTGGGCCAGTCGACAGAGGTTTTGGCAGAGATGTATATGGAGTAGATTGTGAGATTGCACGATGTACCTGTTAGTATTGTGTCGGACCGCGACTCGATATTTATCTCGCATTTTTGGAGGAGTAATGCAGGAGAGTTTGGGCACCTGATTGAAGTTTAGCACGGCATACCATCCTCAGATAGACGGCCAGTCGGAGCGTACCATTCAGATGCTAGAAGATATGCTGAGAGCATGCATGCTTGACTTTGGCGGTTCATGGGAGGACCATCTTCATCTTGTTGAGTTTTTCTACAACAATAGCTATCAAGCGAGCATTCAGATAGCTCCGTTTGAGGCGTTGTATGGTAGGAAGTGCCGATCCTCCTGTTTGTTGGAGCGACATAGGAGAGCGACAGCTATTGGGTCCCAAGTTGGTCTTGAGCACAAGTGGAGACAGTGAAAAAAATTCAGGCCACCTGCGAGCAGCGCAGGATCGTCAGAAGCAGTAGGCAGATAATCGTCGTCGACCCTTGGAGTTGAAAGAGGGCGACCATGTGTTCTTGAAGATATCCCCCACTAGAGGCACGATTCGATTCGGAGGACGTGGCAAGTTGAGTCTAAGGTACATCGGGCCTTTCGATGTCTTGGAACGTGTTGGAGAGGTTGCCTATAGATTGGCTTTGCCACCGTCGTTGGAGGGAGTGCATGACATATTCCATGTATCTCAGCTGAGGAGGTACGTGGCGGACAGCAATCATGTGCTTGATCACTCCGAGATCACGGTTGGACCGAGTTTGTCGTACGAAAGAGCAACCAGTAGGTATCCTCGATCGCCGAGTGAAGGTGTTGCGGAATCAACCTATTCAATTGATTCGCGTGGCATGGAAGCATCACTCGCCAGGGGAGTCTACTTGGGAGCGCGAGGACGACATCCGAACCGCTACCCGCATTTGTTCGAAGACGAAGGTATGTCTTGCAGTTAAGCTTTTAAATTACTAACAATTCCCTTGCATTGCATTCGATCCCCCGACCTTAGTTTAATTTCGAGGGTAAAATTTTCTTTAAGTTGGGTAGGATGTAAACCCCCATAATTTATAATTGATTTTTTTATAATTTAATTAATTTTTGTTATGTCTTTCATTAGATATGAATTTATTTGCTACTAGTGTATTTGTATAATTAATATATGTGTATATATATATTATTATACGTGTGCATGTTTGTATTTCTAATAAATAAGGAATATAATTAAATCTAGGATTTTAGGAATTTAATTGTATTTTGTGATAATTTTTGCTAGCTAAAAGAAATATATATATATATATATATATATATATATATATATATATATAATATATATATATATAATATATATATATATATATATATATATATACACTTAAGTTTTTTTCGGAAAAAGAAAAAGAATTACAAAAAGAATTAGAAAAGAATTAGAAAAAGGAATTAGAAAAGAAAAGAAAAAGAAGGAA
>JANAVB010032848.1:0-39071 GCA_029216955.1 Iris pallida
CCGATGTCACACGAGTCAGATTATCCACGGTGGGCACGAATCACCATGCACGCTCCCGCGAGATAATCATTCTCAAACTCTTGTTTTGTGTCTAGACCAATTCATTCTCGATGCGCAGATTGGACCTACTCAATCCTCAAGTTTCATTCATTTGTCAATCATAAGTCCTACAAATCCTTGAGTTCATCTTCGCATCAAACCAACAAGTCGAGACAATCAAAATTACCGCATCCTGATTTTTCCAGTTCGATCATTCCCACGACATGAATCACCATGTCAGCGCTCACGCGGAACGATCGCCCCAAATCTGACGCAATACATATGCGAGGCTAGAGTTTCGCTCGCGCAAGACAAGATCGTCGACGTTGTGGTTATCCGCGTAACCATCAAGACACAATCATTTTCATCCAACATTCATCTCGATCAAAATCCTAAGTATAGCATCAAACCGAACAATAACACTTGCACAATCGTCATTTGCCGAGTCAGAGTACCCCCGAGTTATCGCATATCGATCTTTGATACGCCTCAATACCATCGAAGATATGCGTAACCTGACGATCTTCCTTTGCAACCAATTTCGAGTCGTGCGAATGATGGCATCGTCCGACTGGATAATCTCCTCGACATTCAAAAATCAATTTCGATCATTATCGCTCGAATCATTCACAACATCAATTTCCTCAAACCCAAATTTGTGTATTATTCATCCGTCTATCTTAAGTCATCGACCAACGTATTTCCTCAATTCGCATCGTCCCTTTTCTAATTCAATTCATCGAACGACATCCATTCCAATCCTCAGAGTCATTTTCACACATTCGAATCAAACTTTTCATGCACACTATCCTCTTGTCGTGCTAACTTTTCGTATACGATTCTTATCGATTTTCTCGATCAAGTCATCCATTCGCACACCTTAACTTTTCTTCGATTTGATTTGCCTACTCTATCATTTCCATGTTTCATACTTGCGCAATCTCAATCTCGTGTACGTTTCGTGCACGTCAATTCTAAGTTGTTCGAATCAACTTATCCAAATCTTCAAGACTACAACTTGTTCAACGACACTCAATCTAAGGCTTTGCATAATGCGATGCTTGTTTATAGACTCATTGACACTCCGTATCCTTAATCGATCGATCGACATTCCTGAGGCTATCGCATACACCACTTAGGAATGAAGTCATTCAATAAATCCGCAAAACTATCATTTGAATCTAAATCGACTTCTTCAATTTTGTTCGAACCATTCCTCTAATTTCAAGCACGCTCATCTATAACGCATCGACGTTATCGTCGCTCGATAGAACCCCTATCGATAGTCATCTCAATTCACTCAATCGAGTTCACTCATTCTTGTTCGACACTATTCAATTCCTCCACTCGACTTTTTTAAGGTCGACACAAATATGGTGTATATGCCCAGCCCGACTTAGCCAACCGTGCTTACGCAAACTATCTTTTGTTTCTTGTCAAAAACTTTTCTACTATATTTTGCAAAATAGATAGACTTATTGTATAGACATCCCATGGGACATTTGAGAGATAGCGCACCAACGATATCAACTTTGCGGAAGCAACAATTCAGAGTTTGCGAAAACAACGGAGTTAAAGAATTCAATCGATAGTCCAAGGACGTAAAGCCGTGCTCTGATACCATTATATCACGCCCCGCTCCCGTAGGAGCCATCGTCCTTGCTAAGGCGTGATGCCGCACGAGCCTAGAGTGCGGTCATGCAAGGCGGGTTCCATAACGGCCGATTTCAGCGGCTGCGACGGGATCGTCGCACAGAAGTCCCATGGAGAGACATTGAATAGTAGCAGCAGAAATTAGAACGAAACACAAGTTATTCAAAGAAGCTCTTTATTGATATTGAAAACAACAGTTACAATGGGGCGCAAAGCCAAGATTACAAGTCTCTCAAGCTCACTCTTCTCACATTTTACAAGTTCACTCAGCTCTCTCTCATCTCTCAATACATGTCTCGAGCCAGCGGATGCTTCTGAAGGCGATGTCCATACATTATGTCCCGTATAAGTCTTGACTCCATGCGGCCGCACGCTTCGAATCGCCAAGGGACTCCGTGCCTCGACGCATCCAAGCGAGCTCTGCACCACGAGCTTCTACCTGTGCCTGCACATGTAAACTATATGGGTGTCAGTACTCAATTATACTGGTGGAATGATCTCCTCGCCCACGCATACAAAACTAACACGTTTGATTTACTTTGTGTAACATAGACCATTCTTATCAATTATCTTTCTAGTCTTGTCTTAGGATCAGTTTTATGACAGACGCCTTGGCATACTTGTGTCTGAGGACCATCCCATGCTTGCAACAACAACGTTAACTCATACCTTGCCGCTAGACCCTTCTCGTGCCAACAACGTTAACCTATCAAGTCGTGTTTGCCTTACGGCCATAATCAGGGATGCAACTACACGATAGACACTATTGTCGTGTGACCGTACTATCGCAATGATAACATCCTTATCCTCGCCTCAAGACCTTCTCGTTTGCTTGCAATGTCCACACACCGACTCATACTTGTCTTTCGTGCCAAACTCTGGGACGTAACGACTCGGTCGTACCATGAACTCGATTCGTGCTTCAATATCTCTAAGGCAGTGCCTCCTCGCTTAGTCTTTCCTACACTTTAGCTTTGACAACGCGGCCGTACCTCACATTTCGAGGTCGTGCCCAGCACTCAACGTAACTTCACCCAACTTGCCCTACGGCCCTTCTCGACTTAACTCGCAACAGTCAAGTCTAACTCATACAACTCTATGCCAACGACCTAACACTCGATGCCACATCTCGTGCCGAAGCACGCCACCTTCGTTGTAGAGAAATCTTAGGCCCAGACATTGTGTTCTCTAACTACATACACATTCCACTCAACTCAGCCCATAGGCACACACGCGGATTGTCGCCCGTGCCGACACATCTATATGAATGGTCACTAGCATTAACTAGCCATCCTGGACATAGGCTGGTAAACGGGACCCTTGAAATGCAAGTAGCAAGCTCCGATGCAAGTTACCGTATTACCGGTTGCTTAATACCCAGCTCGGCTATAACCTGTTTCTTCCTAGGCCGAGTCGGTCCTGTGGCCCCGGGTTGCCGCTCGAAGAAACCATCGCCCTTGTCGACAAGTTGTCCATGACCACGTGCCTACGCTAACCTCTAGACTTAACGTAATTGCATGGTCTCATCATTATCACTTAGTTCCTTTGTTTTACTTCTTCCATTTTTCACACTTCTTTGCAGAGCCTAAACCAGGGTTGCCTCGACGACTGAACTACAGTCCCAACATATTTCCTCTCGGCAACTAACCATCACTTAGACATAACATTTCTTTGAAACTCCGGGAACGGCTACTTCATAGCCTTCCCACTTAACTTGAACATAACGTGTTTCTTCTGTATCGACAGACCGTGGCTAACTTTCTACTGAACCAACTGTGGCTCGTGCCTTAAACCAACTCGTGTTCTACGCAACGTTATCGCCCAAGTCATACCTCATGTGATGGGCCTTGGGATCGTGGGACAATTTAACTTGGCAACCGCAGAAAGAGCGAAACAGCACTTGGATTGTCTTAGGTCGACTGGCATAACTTTTCCCAACTTACTCAAGCCTACGACTTAACCCGAGGGACGAGCAAAGGCCATGTCAAGCCTTGCACAGTGGAACCCTACATGCTTTATCAAGTGTTTATGCGGGCCACGCCTATGACTTAGGCTAACTCTTAGCTTTTGCACCGAAGACCAACTTTCCTTATCCCAAGCCACGGGACAAAGGACCAAATATCATTTTCAAAGCACGTCGTGCACCAACTCTAAGCCGACCGTTGGACCTTTCCATATTCTAAACTCGATTCAACACGTCGGGATTATTCCCTTAGCTATGTGGATTCGTCTCTTTTATTATTAAGCCTACTTGTACAAGTTGAAAACATGCAATTTATTATGTGAAGGCTAAGAGGAGGCAAGTTCACCAAAACTACACCACCTGAGCGAGCGGTCGCCTTGACCGAGCGATGTCTTCGAGTCGTCGGTATAAGGCTAAAGTCTGAACGCCGTCGGCGTTTTGATTCCTCTGATTGACTGAGCGGGACGGGGCACTACAGCATACACCACTCAAAAAAAGTTTCGTCCTCGAAACTAACTGAGTACTTACTCATTGACTTATCACTCGAACATTCAACGACTTTCGCACACATTTCTCCTATACATTTCCCAAATGCGAGCCACGCTCGTGCTACTATCAATCTTTCCTTCAATATGATTCCAAAATCCTCGACACTTTTCTATTCCTCATGTCTCACTTGATTCAACGTATCACTTAGTTGGATCGTGCATATATTCCAGCCTTCCCCAAAATACATACATTTTAGCCAAGCCTCGTGATAGAGAATCCCCCATCACCATTCGAGTCGGATCGTGCACATATTTGGGCATCCCTGATATACGTGCATGTCAACCGATACTCGCGAGTGGTGCCTCCATAAATCCTACCACTTCGCACCGGGACGTCTGCCTAACCGATAGGCTATGTCTTTCCGTCAGTATTGGAATCATAGTTTCCAAACAACAATATCAACACTGACCCCATCCTAAGGTCAAACCAAATTGATAGTATGGGGTTTTCTACCCAAGCTCGTATCACTCCGATTTTTAAACTTCGAGCATAGATTGCCTACACACATCCCAACATTTGTCGCACGGGGTCCGAGTCATTCAGCAAAGCCATCCTACGATAACTCATGTTTCAACCAATTTATTGACATGTCAATATCACTTCGTTTATCAAGCCATTTTGCATAGTCTATTTCTTCGAACAGTTCGACATAATCTGCTTATCAAACCTTCCAAATCAGACATGCTATGACACAATTCATCGCTAATCCATAATTCACATTTTATACTCCATGTGTCGTTCATCCCAATTCACGTAATCGATCACAAGGTCGTCTGACTTAACAATATGTTGTGTCCCGATCTCACGCGAGTCAGATTATCCACGGTGGGCACGAATCACCATGCACGCTCCCGCGAGATAATCATTCTCATCGGGACGTAACTCTTGTTTTGTGTCTAGACCAATTCATTCTCGATGCACGGATTGGACCTACTCAATCCTCAAGTTTCATTCATTCGTCAATCATAAGTCCTACAAATTCTCGAGTTCACCTTCGCATCAAACCAACAAGTCGAGACAATCAAAATTACTGCGTCCTGATTTTTCCAGTTCTATCATTCCCGCGACATGAATCACCATGTTAGCGCTCACGCAGAACGATTGCCCCAAATCCAATGCAACGCATATGCGAGGCTAGAGTTGCGCTCGCACAAGACAAGATCGTCGACGTTATGGTTATCCGCATAACCATCAAGACACAATCATTTTCATCCAACATTCATCTCGATCAAAATCCTAAGTATAGCATCTAACCGAACAATAACACTTGCACGATCGTCATTTGCCGAGTCAGAGTACCCCCGAGTTATCGCATATCGATCTTTGATACGCCTCAATAAAATCGACGATATGCATAACCTGACGATCTTCCTTTGCAACCAATTTCGAGTCGTACGAATGATGCCATCGTCCGACTGGATAATCTCCTCGACATTCAAAAATCAATTTCGATCATTATCGCTCGAATCATTCACAACATCAATTTTCTCAAACCCAAATTCGCGTATTATTCATCCGTCTATCTTAAGTCATCGACCAACATATTTCCTCAATTCGCATCGTCCCTTTTCTAACTCAATTCATCGAACGACATTCATTGTAATCCTTAGAGTCATTTTCATACATTCGAATCAAACTTTTGATGCACACTATCCTCTTGTTGTGCTAACTTTTCGTATACGATTCTTATCGATTTCCTCGATAAAGTCATCCATTCGCACACCTTAACTTTTCCTCGATTTGATTTGCCTACTCTATCATTTCTATGTTTCATACTTATGCAATCTCGTGCACGTTCCGTGCACGTCAATTCTAAGTTGTTCGAATCAACTCATCCAAATCTTCAAGACTACAACTTGTTCAACGACACTCAATCTAAGGCTTTGCATAACGCGATGCTTGTTTATAGACTCATTGACACTCCGTATCCTCAATCGATCGATCGACATTCCTGAGGCTATCGCATACACCACTCAGGAATGAAGTCATTCAATAAATCCGCAAAACTATCATTTGAATCTAAATCGACTTCTTCAATCCCACTCGAACCATTCCTCTAATTTCAAGCACGCTCATCTATAACGCATCGACGTTATCGTCGCTCGATAGCACCCCTATCGATAGTCATCTCAATTCACTCAATCGAGTTCACTCATTCTTGTTCGACACTATTTAATTCCCGTACTCGACTTTTCTAAGGTCGACGCAACTTTGGTGTATATGCACAGCCCGACTTAGCCAACCGTGCTTACGCAAACCATCTTTTGTTTCTTGTCAAAAAATGTTCTCCTATATTTTTTAAAATAGATAGACTTATTGTATAGACATCCCATGGGACATTTGAGAGAGAGCGCACCAACGATATCAACTTTGCGGAAGCAACAATTCAGAGTTTGCGGAAACAACGGAGTTAAAGAATTTAATCGATAGTCCAAGGATGTAAAGACGTACTCTGATACCATTATGTCACGCCCCGCTCCCGTAGGAGCGATCGTCCTCGCTAAGGCGTGATGCCGCACGAGCCTAGATTGTGCTCGTGCAAGGCGGGTTCCATAACGGCCGATTTCAGCGGCTACGACGGGATCGTCGCACAGAAGTCCCATGTATAGACATTAAATAATAGCAGCAAAAATTAGAACAAAACACAAGTTATTCAAAGAAGCTCTTTAAAAACAACAGTTATAATGGGGCGCAAGGCCAAGATTACAAGTCTCTCAAGCTCACTCTTCTCACATTTTACAAGTTCACTCAGCTCTGTCTCATCTCTCAATACATGTCTCGAGCCAGCGGATGCTTCGGAAGGAGATGTCCATACATTATGTCCCGTATAAGTCTTGACTCCATGCGGCCGTACGCTTCGAATCGCCAAGGGACTCCGTGCCTCGACGCATCCAAGCGATCTCTACGCCACGCGCTTCTACCTGTGCCTGCATATGTAAACTATGTGGGTGTCAGTACTCAACTGTACTGGTGGAATGAGCTCCTCGCCCACCCATACAAAACCAACACGTTTGATTTACTTTGTGCAACATAGACCATTCTTATCAATTATCTTTCTAGTCTTGTCTTAGGATCAGTTTTATGACAGACGCCTTGGCATACTTGTGTTTGAGGACCATCCCGTGCTTGCAACAACAACGTTAACTCATACCGTGCCGCTAGACCCTTCTCGTGCCAACAACGTTAACCTATCAAGTCGTGTTTGCCTTACAACCATAATCAGGGACGCAACTACACGATAGACTCTATTTTCGTGTGACCATGCTATCGTGCCGATAACATCCTTATCCTTGCCTCAAGACCTTCTCGTTTGCTTGCAATGTCCACACACCGACTCATACTTGTCTTTCGTGCCAAACTCTGGGACGTAACGACTCGGTCGTGCCATGAACTCGATTCGTGCTTCAATATCTCTGAGGCGGTGCCTCCTCGCTTAGTCTTGCCTATACTTTAGCTTTGACAACGCGGCCATGCCTCACATTTCGAGGTCGTGCCCAGTACTCAACGTAACTTCACCCAACTTGCCCTACGGCCCTTCTCGACTTAACTCGCAACAGCTCAAGTCTAACTCATGCAACTCTATGCTAACGACTTAACAGTCGACGCCACATCTCGTGCCGAAGCACGCCGCCTTCGTTGTAGGGAAATCTTAGGCCTAGACATTGTGTTCTCTAACTGCATACACATTCAACTCAACTCAGTCCAAAGACACACACGCGGATTGCCGCCCGTGCCGACACATCTATATGAATGGTCACTGGCATTAACTAGCCATCCTGGACATAGCCTGGTAAATGGGACCGTTATAACGCAAGTAGCGAGCTCCGATGCAAGTCCCCGTATTACCGGTTGCTTCATACCCAGCTCGGCTATAACCAGTTTCTTCCTAGGCCGAGTCGGTCCCGAGGCCCCGGGTTGCCGCTCGAAGAAACCATCGCCCTTGTCGACAAGTTGTCCATGACCACGCGCCTATGCTAACTTCTAGACTTAACATAATTGCATGGTCTCATCATTATCACTTAGTTCCTTTGTTTTACTTCTTCCACTTTTCACACTTCTTTGCAGAGCCCAAACCAGGGTTGCCTCGGCGACTGAACTACAGTCCCGACATATTTCCTCTCGGCGACTAACCCTCGCTTAGACTTAACATTTCTTTGAAACTCCGGATACGGCTACTGCATAGCCTTCCCACTTAACTTGAACATAACATGTTTCTTAAGTATCGACAGACCGTGGCTAACTTTCCACTGAACCAACTGTGGCTCGTGCCTTAAACCAACTCGTGTTCTACGCAACGCTATCGCCCAAGTCATACCTCATATGACGGGCCTTGGGATCGTGGGACAATTTAACTTGATAACCGCAGAAAGAGCGGAATAGCACTTGGATTGTCTTAGGTCGACCGGCATAACTTTGTCTAACTTACTCAAGACTATGACTTAACCCGATGGACGAGCAAAGGCCATGCCAAGCCTTGTGCAGTGGAACCGTGCACGCTTTATCAAGTGTTTATGCGGGCGACGCCTATGGCTTAGGCTAACTCTTAGCTTTTGCACCGAAGACCAACTTTCCTGGATGAAGGACCGAGTGTCATTTTCAAACCACGCCGCACACCAACTCTAAGCCGACCGTTGGACCTTTCCATATTCTAAACTCGATTCAACACGTCAGGATTATTCCCTTAGCTATGTGGATTCGTCTCTTTTATTATTAAGCCTACTTGTTCATGTTGAAAATATGCGATTTATTATGTGAAGGCTAAGATGAGGCAAGTTCACCGAAACTATCCCACCTGAGCGAGCGGTCGCCTTGACCGAGCGATGTCTTCGAGTCGCCGTTATAAGGCTAAGTCCGAACGCCGTCGGAGTTTTGATTCCTCCGATTGACTGTACGGGACGGGGCACTACACATAGTGTGGGGGAGATCATCCCCAGCCTCACTTTCACTCAACAAGACATGCTGCTCAAGTACAAGAGGCACAACGGACCACTGTATTATTCAGGGTACGTCGGTGCTATCATGTTGGATTGAATGCAGATTGACCCGGGGTCTTTTCTCAGCATTATCCTTCGAGCTCTGCTCCAGACGTTGGGGATCTCGATGCATCGTCTGACCGCATCCCATACTATAATCAGTGGCTTCAACGCCAGCAAGAGTGAGCCGTTGGAGAAAATCCGGCTGAAGTGTCAAATCAGTGATCTCTAGACCGAAGTGAACTGGTATGTTGTGGATGCAAACGTCAACTACAATATCTTGTTATGGCGGCCGTGGCTACACGAATACATGGTGGTACCATCTACTCTCCATCAATGTATGAAGTACATATCCACCAACGACATAGTCCGAACAAAGTTTGCTGATGTCGATCCTTTCAGAGGGATTGAGGCATTCTTCACCGACTCTGATCTGCATATATCGATTCATCTCGAACATGAAGCCAACGATGCCGATGATGAAGACGAAGTCAAAGCTGACTTGGAGGCAGAGATAACAATCGACGCTCCCCTGAAAGTATGACTCAAGGGGAAGCTGTCTCAAACACCGTCTCCTATAGTGGCCAAACATCGCGGGAGGGCACCAACTTCTCTAGGCGGAGCATCCACTGAAGCCCCCGAGAAGATACGACTCAAGGGAAGCCTCCCCAAGTGTAGGCTCCTCTTGTAGAAAACTATGCGGGAAGGCACCAGTCGCCGAAACACCAACTGAGACACCTCTCAAGGTGCAGTTTAAAGGCAGACCTCCTCAGACTTCAGCCCATTTTAAGCTTCAAGAGAAGGCCCACATATCTCTATCGGCACCAGAGCCGACAAAGGCCAAGCTCCCAATAGGTTCTCCTGAACCACCTCAAACTGCTCCAGTACTCACTGACGAAGAATTGGAACAATACATATCTGCCAATGTGGACGCTCCCTCGAGACAACATCCCGTATCTTATAAATAAAAGGGTGTCTTTCAATTATTCTAGTCTTCCACATTGGAATGCCATGTATACTCTAGATAATGCTTTACAGTCATTGCAAACACAAATAATGACTGTTAATCATGTAAATCGAGTCATCCTAAACCAAGGAGTCTGTTATATAGTCCCGTCTTGGAACCAGGACGAGAAACCTATCATCTTCGGCAAATTTGAGCGTCACCAAGACTTTTTACCGATGGAGCCAGAACCCGACACCGACAGAATGTAAATTTACCGATACAATGATCGAGCCAAGTATCTCATCCAAAAGATGGGTACAACCTAAAAAGCGGCCAGGATCTAAACTTTGGCAAGGGCCGACGTCTTCCCTTACAACTCCCTATTCCGAAAGGGAAGCCATAAGACTATTATCACCGTACTCGACGGGGGGTGGGCTATATCATGCCCCCAACAACCCTAGAAAGTTCAGAAGCATAACACGTCACACACACTCACTCGTTTGAGGCTTCAACTTGGGACTCCGACACCAGCATCGGCTCAATCTTCAGGAAGGTGCTGTCAGCCAATACGACATCTGTGCATCCTTTCGAAGATGAAGACGACAATCAAACAATAGAGTTCTTCGAAGAAGAACCTTGGGCTCAATGCCTAGGCGTAAAATAGAAATTTTGTTTTGAATTACGAGAACACCCTACCGAAGGCGAAGTCGAGCAGATCGACCTCGGGGATAGATCTTCATCCAAACCTATTTTTATCAGCAAGAGCTTGGTAGGAAAGGACCGAGAATCTTTGGTCCAATGGTCAAAGAATACATCGATATCATCACCTGGAGTTATGAAGACATGCCGAGGCTCAACCCACAAGTCACAATGCACAAGCTTAATATCTTACCTGACGCTAAGCCCGTTAAGAAGCAACAACGACGCTTCCGTCCCAACATTGGAAGCTATTGACAAAGAAGTAGGTAAACTCTTGGCCAGCGGGTTTATTCGCGAAGAGCAACATCCAGAGTGGGTAGCCAACATCATCCCCGTCACCAAGAAAAATGAAAAGATTCGGGTCTGCATTGAGTTTCGGGACCTCAACTCAGCTTGCCCAAAGGACAAGATTTTACTCCCGATCACCGACGTAATGATCGACAATACATATGGCTTCGAGCGCATGTCCTTCATGGACGGGTACTCAATTTACAACTAAATCAAGATGTTCCCAGACGATAAAAAACATACGTCGTTTAGGACTCCGAAGGGGGTTTACTGCTATACAGTAATACCCTTTGGCCTGAAGAATGCAAGTACCACATACCACAAAGCTGTGAGCACCATCTTTCGCCAGCACCTCCACAAAACAGTCGAATGCTATGTTGACGATACCTCCGTCAAGAGCCGTCTTCGAGGCAATCACCTACAAGATCTGAAAACGGTCTTCGATCTTATGCGGGCACATCAGCTCAAGATGAACCCCACCAAATCCTTCCTTGGGGTTTCCAGTAGAAAGTTCTTGGGCTTTATTATCACTACAAACGGCATCCATGTCGACCCCGAGAAGACTAAAGCCATCCTTTACATGGACCCTTTGAAGAACCTGAGAGAACTTCGAGGCCTGCTGGGACGTCTCGCATACATCTAAAGGTTTATCGTGAACCTTTCCGAGAAATGCCAGCCCTTCACCAAGCTCATGAAGAAGGGAGTCTCCTATGTCTGGACAGAAGAATGTCAGAAGGCCTTCGACGAAATTAAAGCTTATCTGATGAGTCCCCCAGTCTTAGTGGCACCCGTCATAGGAAAACTATTTCTACTCTATGTCCGCACAATGGACCATTCCCTTGGCACTTTTTTAGCCCAAAACAATGATGCGGGCCACGAACAAGCCATCTACTACCTTAGCAGGACAATAATCGGGGCCGAACACTGGTACAATCCTATCGAAAATGAGTGTCTAGCTCTGGTGTTCGCCATCCAGAAGACTCGCCATTATATATCGGGACAGATAATTCACGTCATCTTCTGAGTCAATTCGCTCAGAGTTCTCATGACAAAACCGGGAGCGCTAAATTCCCGATTAGCTACTTGGGTGATACTATTGAAACCATATGACTTGGTATTCATCCCGTAAAAGGCTGTCATGGGCCAAGCACTGGCCGACTTCCTAGCCGTACATCTAATTCCGAAATCGTCTAGACTCTATGAAGACATTCCAGATGAAGTATGAGAATCAAATGTTACCGTAGAGAACCCCATTTGGCGGATGTTCTTCGACAGTACTTCAAGAACAGGCCCCAAAGGCCAGATCATCGCAGGAGTGGGGTTAGTCCTGATCTCCCCCGACAAGCTGGTCATCCAGCGTGTCTATTCCCTTTTAGAGCTTTGCTCCAATAATATTGCAGAATATAATACCCTCATGATGGGACTCCAGTTAGCAAAACAGCTGGGGGTAGAACGCCTCGAGTCTTATGGCAACTCGAAGCTCGTCGTCAATCAAGTTCGAGGACAATACAAGGTTCGCCATGAAGACCAGATCTCCTATCACAAAGCAGTGTTTGACATCATCACAACCTACGCTGAATTCTTTACAGAATATGTGCCTCGACGATAAAACTTAGAAGCTGAAGCTCTGGATGGCCTCGCTGCATCATTAGCAGCACCGGTCGGCATATAACACTTCATTACAATGGTGGGCCGGGATTTGGCATGCCGTAGAAACAATCTGTGTACGCAGACAACTTATGTCATGACTACAGACGCCAGCGTCATTGTCAGAGACTGGAGGTTCCCGTTTATCGACTTTGCCATCTACAAAATCCTCCTAGAGGACCCAAAAGAAGCAGTCTCAGTCAGAAGATGCTCGCTCCGGTTCTATTACGATACCGCCACTAAAATACTCTACAACGCGCCTACGATGGACTTCTCCTCCGATGCCTATCAAACGAAGAAGCAGCCGAAGCTCTTCGAGAAGCTCTTGACGGAACATACGGAGCCCATCAACCAGGTCCTAAACTACATGATCGACTTTGATGTGTGGGCTATTACTGGCCCACCATGATGGCCAACGCTGTCGATTATGCAAAGAAATGTCGTGCTTGCCAGCTACATGCCGACTTCATCCACAGACCGTCAGAGCCTCTACATCCTACGGTCGCCTCTTGGCCATTTGAAGCCTGGGGCATGGACATAGTGGGTCCTATCACCCCTCCCTCATCCAGGGGACACCACTTTATCCTAGAAATCACCGACTACTTCTCTAAATGGGCAGAAGTAGTACCATTGATATAGGTGAAAAGCTCAAAGGTGATCAGCTTCATCAAGCATCACATCATCTACCGTTTCGTGGTGCCCCAAAGGATCATCTACGACAACAGTCCACAATTCATCAGCCATGCATTCAGTAGATTCTGCAACAAGAATCGTATTCAGAATGTGGCATCAACCGCCTGCAATCCAGCAACAAATGGATTGGCTGAAGCTTTTAATAAAATCATTATCAAGCTACTGAAAAAGGTTGTGTCATCCAACGAGCGCGACTAGGACGATAAGCTCGGTGAATGCCTTTGGGCCTATCGTACGACGGTACGGATCCCGACGGGTAACACATCATTCTCTTTGGTCTATACAAGCGAAGCAGTACTGCCTCTAGAAATCTAGATACCCTCACTCAGAGTGGCAATCACGAACCAGCTGATGGAAGAAGACAATCAATGTCGTCGTCTGTAAGAGTTGGAAGCGTTGGATGAAAAATGCCTTTTGGCTCAACAGCGCATCGAACTTTATCAAGCCCGCATTTTATAGGATTTCAACAGAAGAGTCAAATAGAGGACTTTCCAAGTAGGTGACCTAGTTCTGGAAGTCAAGAGACCGATGGTGATGACTCACAAGACACCAGGAAAGTTCAAACCCAAATGGGAAGGACCTTCATCATAGAGACGGTAAACTCAAACGGTGTTTACCATTTCGCTCAACCTAATGGGGACTTGTTCATGATGTCCATCAACGGCAAGTTCCTAAAGAAGTACTACTCCTGACATCCTTCAAAATGTACATCCTTCTCCCTAACAAGGGAATTTATGAAAATGATAACCAAGTTCACTTCCCTTCTTTGACAATCAAGTGCTTCTGGAACCCAGTTATTCTGTTGCATCACCAGTAGGAGAACAACCATGTCCAAATCACCTCTAAGTTGCTTCTTTCACTCCCATAATGTAGAATTCTACACTACGTAGGATCATGCTCATTACTATGTTTACCATATCCATATTACCTCTGAGTAAACATCCCACACAACAATTCCCGCGTTGTTGCACGTCAATCATAGAACATCCACGTCCATATCACCTCTGAGTTGTTATATATATCCCTATCGAGTTCACTCCTACCACTTCCATATCACCTCTGAATAGGAAAGCTCTATCATTAACCCATATTTACCACGTCCATATCACCTCTGAGTAAATATGTCGGTTTCCTCCTTTCGTAACTTATTAACTGTACCTTGAACCCAAGGTATGCAAAAGATAATATGTCCACCCAAAAAATCACAAATTTATCACAAGAATGAACAAAAGCAAAAGGTTCTTCATTTCTTCATTTTAGCAGGAAGTAAAGGATTACATCAACATCAAAAAGAAGCTAAACACAAATTACATATTCGAATCTTAAAAGACAGACAAAAATACTAAAACAAAATAGGGACATTGACTTTATTCATATTCCCGAAAATGGCAATTGTAAGACAACCAAATGAATCCTCATAGCCAGGGATCATAGTTGCGTTGAAGCATGTACTATTCCTTCAGCCATTTTGCATATGAAGGCTCTATCTGATTAAGGTCCTCGGCCGGAACAGGAGGATCAGAACTTCCGGTGCTACGACCCTCTGGCAGCGGCTCCTCTTTAACGGCAACTTCAATCTTGGGAGTAATCACTTCCCTGATGGTCATCGATTTTCCTTGACTTCAACCTTTGGTATCATCTCCTCCATAATGGTCACCGGCTCTTGTTTGATAAGAGGAGGTAGTATCTCCCCCTTTACGATAGCCTCTGCATTCAAATTGGATACTGCAACAGGATCAAAGAAAAATTATCAAAAAGACTTAGAAGCTCGAACAAGCATCTGAGGCGCATCAACAATCTGGCGCATCAACTAGGTCAAAACCCATGCACACAGATAGAATCTCACCAAAGGCGCACACATAAGACCGAGGCCCAGGCGCATTTGAAGAGAAGCTTTGGCGCATCATCATGACCTAATTCCATGTGCGTCAGCAAACGGAGCTTCGGCGCATCATCAGGACCTAAGTCCATGCGCATCAGCAAATGGAGCTTCGGTGCATCATCAGGACCTAAGTCCATACGTGTCAGCAAATGGAGCTTTGGCGCATCATTCGGACCTAATTCCATGCACGTCAGCAAATGGAGCTTTGGCGCATCATCAGGACTTAAGTCCATGCGGGTCAGCGAGAAAAGCTTCGACGCATCATCAGGACTTAAGTCCATGCGTGTCAGCGAGAAAAGCTTCGGCACATCATCAGAACTAAGTCCACGCACGTCAGCAATGGGAAGCTTAGGCGTGTCAATGGGGATGCGACTCATTTCAGTCACACCCACGCGCCCCAACAACGTTGTAACAAAGTGAAGGATCACTCACCGATCACCACCAGCCGAAGGGCGACGGGCGTCACTGCGACGACGGGGATGTCCTCGATGTCGACCTCCATGGGCTCCTTGTCCTTTCCCTTTCCTCGACCAGCACCACCGTAGGGAGTCTTACGAGCTCTCTCTCTAAAGAAGCTAGGGTTTTCGAAAGACTCTAGAGAATGAAGGAGAAGGAGAAAACAAAAGTAGAAGACTCTCTCTCTCCCTCACAGACGCCTATTTATAGGCATGAGCCACGCGTGTGAACCGATAAAAGCTGACATCAGCAAAAACTCTTCGGGTCTCGTAAAACTGACGGTTGAATATCTTCCAAAAGATTATCATTAATCTTTCAAAATTCAAGGCGTTATCTTCTTGCATTAAAATAGAGAAGAGAATGCGCCCCCCATAGTATTCGAAGCGGTCATGCTCCTAGAAGAGCCATGCGCCCAGACGAGGATATACGTCGAGAACAATGACTACCCATGCTTCTTTTTCAAATTATTTCAAAACTTGGCAGAAAGTTTTGAAACCTATGAAGGAGGTCTTGTAGAAGCATAGAATTTCAGGCGCATCTAAGGTGAGAACTCCTATGCACCCTAACTCTCATGTACCAAGAATTAACATTCGCTAGGAACAGAACACTTGGCATAGCAGAAAACAACAAAGAAGTAGAGATATGACGATCCCGATATTTGGATGCAATAGACACTTTCACAAGCTTGTATGAAAATAGGGCCGATGGTAAAAATACCAACTTGGCACATCTTCGTCTTTGGAAGGAGTTCATCGTCAACTCGCCAAGGCAGGGGACCGATGGAGTTCGTCTCCATGAAGAAAAGCTAAGTGAAATGAGAAATAAAACTCTTTACAAAGCTATTTATAGGCTAGGGCAACCTTCGCCCATGTGCCAATTGGTAGTCTCCTCATATTATGTATAATGAATTTGTATTAATGACCATTAATCTATCTCTACGTATTCAGCCAAGTCAAAACAGCCATTAACGTCTCGAAGAACTCAACAGACAGGCCAATGAGGATGTGCTATATGGCAGATGCGCCGTCAGCACCATGCGCTCTGTACTGATGCGCCCAATGGGATATAGACCCATGCACCTAGTGGGGCACAAACTGACATGCCCCCTTCAACTCGTCACCCATCAAGCATTTAAAGATATATGACAGAGTGGCAGCACGCTTCCTGAAGACTGGACAGTTGACAGCTTTTTATAAAAAATGAAGAGCCATGCACCTAAAAATTTGTATGCTCCACAAAAGCCATGCGCCCCCGACTTACTCCTGGTCCCAAATGACAGAAGCCAAGTCTCTGCATGCACTTCCACAACCAAGCGCCCAAAAGCTTTGTATGCGCCTCAGAAGCCATGCGCCCAGACTGGTCTGTCATAGACCAAGTCGCCCTCCATGCGCCTAATCCTAGGCGCATCCTGACCGATCATATTTTCCAAAATCAGAGATCTTTGAGTCACAAACATGCACCACATGTATTCTGACTCAGTTCTTCTTAAGAATGGGTGCTAACCACCCAAGATCTCAGGAATAACCGAATCTCCACAACTGCCATTTGTCAGCTCTACCACAGCCCAACAGAGCAGTTCAACATATTTGACTTCAACTCAGGGTGCATCGTCCATGCGTCCTACAACATCAGTCACATGGCGTTCCCACATACAAGCACATCCTATATATACATACATAAGCAGACCAGTCTGCTGCCTATAAATAAAAGGATTATTCCTTCATCCACACAGATGGGAAGATTATCATATCTACATACGGAGATAAGAAGAGACACGTAACGTCTACTTCTCCTCCAAATGCTTCGACATCCAGAGCAGCCCAGACCTTCAGTGAATCCATGATCGTCGTCAGATCGTCAATGGAGTCAACACATTACCACTCGCTCCACCAATACAGTTCCTATATAAAAACAAAAGTGTACTCCTAGGACTACGTCTAAGTCCTATATTGTATATTGTTCTGTTTGTAATTAAAATACCAAAGTTTTATCTCAACAAATCCTTGTCGCATTTTCGATGGCAAACAATACCAATTATAGGAATGAAATGTAAAGCGTAATACTCTAAAGGGGTGAATATAGTAGGCAGCAGAATTTAGCTAATTAAAAGTGTTAGCAACAAGATCTCAAATAATATATCACAAGTATGTAAAATGTAAAGGCAGAGATGAGAAAGCAAATGCAAAGACGGCGATGTATACTAGTTTTTCTCTTGTAAGGACTATTTCAGTCGGAAGAACTCTAGCTTTCAGTTGAATCCACTATTGGAAAATACTGCATATTTTCATACGAAGACCTTGCAACTTCTACAATACGAGCTTTGATACAAAAAACTCGACCAACTTTAATTATGAAATATCTTTCTTCAATCAAGACTCTAACTACAATCACTCTGAAACTTCTAGACAGTACTGCACTGGCAAATCGACTAGAGGATTGTAACTGGCTAATGATTTGAAAATGAAAGCTTTTAGAACACTTTGGAAGACGTTTAAGCTTAGAGAGAAGAGATAAGAAAGTGAATGAGTGATTGAAATGATTGAAATCCTTCTCTATTTATAGGTTTTCCAAAGTCAGAATTCTGACAGAATTCGGGCAGAACTCTTTCAGAGAATTTCGGTAAATAGTCATTGTATCCGAAACTGCAGCAAGACCAAGTTTGAAAACCAAACCGCACTAAACAAATTCTAGCTGAACTCTGGCCAAATTATGGCTGAATTCCCCTGGCGCCAATATTGATTTTTGGGATATTTTATAAAATAGATTTTGGTTTTGGCTTATTTGAAAAGTTTAAGCAGTTAGGAGCTTTTGTAAAATCGGCTATTTTTAAAACATAGGATACTTTTGAAAATATTTTGGGATAGCCTATTTGCCAGTACGACTCGGCATATAAAGTATTCCTTGACTCAATAAATATGAAAATTATATTAAATATCAAATACAGACTCATATGGCAAAAACAGCTTCAGTCTTTATCAGATAGGTAGTAGTTCTTTAGCAGTTGTCCAAGAAGTCCAAATAGCCCTTATATCGAGACAGGGTTAGATCAATTATTAAAATCAGGTTCGACCATGACCAATCAGCCAACAGTATCATCATTCAATGACATCCCCTACATGCCACAGCCCAAATCCATTTTAACCTATCAAATCCATTCTAATTTACTAAATAATCATAATATTGATAACACATAGCAAAGCGACCCAAAATAATTTTTAAAACAGAATTTAGAGCATTGGGTGCTCTTTTGGCTATTTTGTCAAACACTTGGCGTGCGTATCATACACGTCCATGATACGCACTCCAAATAGATCCAAACTTGACCCCCCAAGCTCACCCACATGTTCCAAATCACTAGTATGACCCAATAAAACATATTTACAAATCCTAAAATCTCTATACTCAGATTTCCCCAATTTGAGCAAAAAATAAAGGGGAAAATCCCTTAAATAGAAAGAAGAGAGATTAAAATCCTCTCTAATGGTAACCCTAATGATAGGGTCCCTAATGAATGTCTCTACACTAATGTAATAGAAATTAGAGAGTTAGAATGCTCATACCAATTGGAAGATAGATTTCCAATGCAAAATCCCTTAGATATAGAATCCCTTCAAGCTTCAAGTGATCCAATCCCTCCAAGCTAGCTTCTAGAGCCTTCTCCTCTACCAGGATAAGAGAATGAGGCCAATTTGGGTCAATTTGAAGAAAGTTTGGTGGTAGGAACAATTGGGAAAGAGGCTTCTAATTAGGGTTAGGGTTGGGAATAAAATAAGGAGGAAGAAGATGAAGTTATGCTTTATAAGAAAAGTTGGCTACCATAGGGGGTTAGGGTTAGGGTTTTGAGCAAGGAAAAAGGTCCACTACAATCCTCTCTTTAGTCATGGCAACTTTAGGAAGTAAGTATTTCTTCCTAAATATACTTTTAGTCAAACTTTCTAGTTAATAAAGCTGGTCTAGCTAGAGGCTAACCAAAGTTCAATTAGGCTACTCCTAATCATCTAGTTGGGTGGTCATGTCAAGTTGGTTTCGGTCCTCTAGGATCACTAACCAATGTCTAACTAAAGGCTAACCACTACTCATATTCAAAATATCACATATGCACTATTTTAATTAATTAATCCATAAATATAAATTCTAGTTTTGTAATATTAATTTGTTATTAAAACATACTTTGAGTTCAAAATAATAACATGAAATAGAAAAAGTATAAAATACTCCTCTTCTGGAAAAGTGGTAGTTACAGGACACATGGGTTTTTTAAATGGCGAGTCTACATGCTTCTAGGATTTCTAGACCTAGTTCCATAGTTTTGACTTCCGAAATTTAAGGTTAAGTCCCGAAATAAAGGACAACCATATAAATTACCTAAAAATTATTAAATTATGATTTAAGTATAAATTTAATTGAATTTAACCTCTGAATTATAGATTTAAAATTTTATGAAAAAAATATGATTATGTAGACTCTATGTCAACTAGTCTTATCCGAAACTTGTCCGAAATATTACCAAACCATTATTATGACATGTCTATAAAATAACATATAGACATATTTAATTCTGATTACAAATCAGCAAAATAATTCCCTACTTATTTACTAAATCAGCTCCTATTTATGAGCCATTCTACGTCAGCAATTTTGTCGATAAGCTAGTCTATTGGTCCATATTTTTAGGGTTCAGATTTGGGATATAAAACCATGAAAATAACTTTAAAATACTTATTTTACAGTAATAAAATACCAATGAACTAAGTTTTAAGAAATTCCAACAATTCCTCAAAAATTCGCACCGAAAGGACGCTAACTAGTCCTACCGTAAACTGATCTTTCAACGGTTCGACCTATAACCTAAATGGAAGATAATATGAAATAAAAAGTGAAAAAAATATAAAATTTAAGACATTAATTCTAATATTTCTAAAGAATTAATATTATGGAGATTCGAGATGGAAAAGTTATGATTTTTTTACCAAAAGCATTCACAAGATGGGTTGTCGGTGCTCCTCATTGTCCATGAACTCAACTTCTTGCTTTGCTTGGCTTACTATCCCCTTATTGATGGGTTGAAGGGGATGTCAATGGTTCTTGGATGCATTTGATGGCAAAGGTGAAGTTTATATGGAGGTTTAATGGTGTTTTGGTGGAGAGATGGGTTAAAGGATTTGAGTGAGAGGAGATTATTGGAAGGCGTTGTAGAGGAAAAGGACGATGAAGTAGAGGGGAGAGGGCTATAATTTTCAGAATTAATGGGGAAGAGGCTACTCTTGGGTGGTATGTGATAGTTTTTAGTGTTAGGGTTAGGTTTTTATGAAGTTAGTACATATATATATATATATATATATATATATATATATATATATATATATATATATATATATATATCGGGAGCGGATCAAAAGTCCCCCTTAGAAAACCCCCTAAAAACCCTCCTCACTCTAATTCGTAATATTAATGTTAATATTAATGTTAATATTAATGTTAATGTTAATATTAAATTTTTTTATTTTTTTATATTAATGTTAATATTAATGTTAATATTAATGTTAATGTTAATGTTAATATTAATTTTAATGTTAAGTTTAATGTTAATTTTAGTATTTAATGTTAATATTAACATTAATATTAACATTAACATTAATATTAACATTAATATTAACATTAACATTAATATTAACATTAAATTACGGATTAGAATGAGGGGGGTTTTAGGGGGTTTTCTAAGGGGGCTTTTGATCCGCTTCCATATATATATATATTTATATATATATATATATATATATATATATATATATATATATATATATATATATATATATACAAAATATATATATATATATATATATATATATATATATATATATATATATATATATATATATATATATACAAAATATATATATATATATATATATATATATATATATATATATATATATATATATATATATATATATATATATATAGGCATATATGGGAAGGGCATATAGTCCTGGGAAGGTGGGTTTATGGACTTGGAACATGCGTTTATTGGTGACCGGCCCTATAGGGGCTTCTTGGTGTGGCTAAACATAGCATAGAGGCTGCCCATTGGGGTCAGTTTGGGTAGCTTAGAGTTTGGGTCGTATTAGGAATGATTGTCGGTCAATAGATTTGGGTAAATAATATGTAATTCTATATATGGAAATAACTATATAAATCCACACAATCCAATCTAAACATATAAATCCTCCATATATATGCATGAATATATGCTAGATGCACTACATGTCTAATTAGAATTTGGTTTAACTTACGTCAAATTAGACTAATCCCAACTAGGACTACATATATAGGTATTTCTATAAATGGAAACATATTAATTTAATTAAAAAAAATCAAAAGCTTATCAAAAAATTAATGAATTAAGCCATAAAAATGGTTTAAGCCGCAACTTGACTTATTACCATACAAGGAATATAAATATGGCTAGATCATCCCTACCATTGCTAATATGCTAGTAATGGCACACAACTACAATACTCATGCCAAAAATTTTATTCAATATGCATAACGAAGCTCAACCATGATTAGTGATATATTTATATGTTATAAATATTGACTTAAAATTATATAAAATCCAAAAATTAATATTTAAGTTGAATTAAATAAAAAATATTTAAAAGTTCTGAGAGTTTACAATAAAGGTACGACGTAATCACTCGTGCACGATGTGCGATTAATCTATCAACAAGACCTAACTAGCGGCTTGACTTTTGTCACATATCTGTAAGCATTTCCTCTTCCCAAAGTACCAAAATAAGAGCACTAGAATTGTACATGATCAATAGCAACAGAACCAGAAACAATAGTATAAGAGCACCAGAAATACATGATCAAATCGTGTCAACATCGTATCCAATATGAAGCATGACACCACATAAAGTAAGTGTAACAAAGTCATAGAAGTACTTGCCTGAAAATATACAGAGGTCAATATCTAAGTCCTCGAGAACTATGCCAAAAAAAACAAAGGTTCCTAAGAAATAATCTAAAATTGTCTATATCTAATATTCATTAGACTCATTTATAAACCTATTAATAATTCTTTCTAAACCATTCATTAATTATATTCTTAATTACTAACTAAATAACCACTAACTTTTTATTTCTTAACATCCAATAAATAATACCTAAACTCTTCATAATTATCCCTATTAGACTTGGCCCAAATACCAAATAATTTAGCATTAACTTAGCCAGATCCCACTCCAGCTTATCATCCTGGACATGAGCCCAACCAGTCAAGCCGGCCCACTCCAAAGTCTAATATACATATATTACTTAAAACATTAGCCAAACTCTAGCCAAACTAAACAACACATAACCAAAGCCCAGCAACCTTGCCTAAACCTGTTGAACCAAAGTTCAGTAAACTAAAACCCAAATTTAGGACATCTGTTGTTTGTAATTATTTGAATTCAGATGAATTCTTCCAGCAGTCAAGTGTCAATCCAGACACAAAGTCCAGGACACTGATTCCCTATGACCCTGTGTCCAATTACTTGAGTCTTAGCTCAGCATGTCTCATGTATCTATTATTGGACAAAAAATGATGTGTCCAACACAATTATACTTCGCAAGTGATCCACAAAAAGAATGATAGAAATGATACCTAAGAAGAGTTGGATCTAAAATCGAGTGTGAGGACACAAACATCCATGTCAGATATGGTCCTTCACAAGTTCAAACACGAACAAATCTTAGTTCAGATATTTTGTCAAACACTTAGAGTGTGAAATAGAGAATCAATAGTTTTAATGCAACTTAAAGTCTAAGAAGTAATTAGCCCGAAAAGAGGGATCAAAACACTTATAAATCAATTTCCTGAACTTCTCGATTGAGTGAAATATATTCGAGAACTCACCGACTTGATCTTGTGAACGATGTCGTTGGAAACTCCTTCTCCCTGTCCTGTAGGTGATCGGATCGATCAATCAACTGTCAAACGAATTGGAATGGTTAATTTGAGAAGAAAGGAAATAGAAGAGAGTGTCCAAAAAAAGAATGATGAACTCACCTTGATCGTTCGATCGATTGATCATCACAGAAGTAGAGCAGTAAGTCTGCGATGGAGGAAGAAACTATTGTGGTGGGGATCGTCGCGTTCGCCTAGAAATGGATTATCGGACCGTCGCGAGACAATCACTGCTCCGACGATATACTGCTTCTTTCTTCGAGATAATGCTCGACCGTCGATGATAAAGAAGACTACGCCGAGACGTCACTCACGGGAATCGCCACTGCCATGGCTGGTTCTCTAGAGATTAGAGTTAGGGTTTGTGGAGGATGGGGTGGAAGAAGAAGGATCGGTGGAGTAAGGATGTGGATAGGGCTTCGTCTTCGGAGAGTGGTGTGAAGTAATAGAGGGGTCGAGGTTCTATTTATAGAGCTTGAGAGTATAAATAAGAAATTGTAAAATAATTCATTTAGTTACAAAAATAATTGTTTTCATTACAAATCTATATAAACTGCTTTAATTAACCTAGTCCTAATTAGAGATAAGTTCATTCCTTTACAAAGGGTTGTTGGAAGTTAGTTGGGGTTGTTAGGAGTTTGTTAGAAAGTGGTTAGAGTAGTTACATGAATGGTGTGGTTGGTTAGGAATTAGTTAGGAAGTGGTTAGAGGGAATATTCTGGTCCATGACTAATTAATAATTAATAAAGTTCTAGAATCTTTCCACTCTAATCCTAATGGCTAAGCATTCCATAATGGACCCATAACCATTACTAACATAGCCATCCCCTTTCATAATATTCACAACTATGCCATCCCTTAATTAGAAAATTATTATTCCTTAACAAGATAAAGAATTCTAAAATTCTAGTAAATGCTAAAACATTAGGAAAAATATTAAACTTTATTTATCAAGGAAAAAAAGAGGTTATAGAAATATATGGAGGATTATTGGGGTTTTGGTCTTAGACTCTAGGATTATTGTCCCATATCAGGTAGAACCCTAAGTGTGTATTTTAATATAAGTCTCTTTGTATTGACTTGTGCATATCGTGTGTAGTAGCACATGTGGTTGATATGGTAGGGTGTTTCCTAGAAGTATAAGTTTCAAATTCTCATAGAAATATTTATGATTTTGTTATTTTGATATTTTGGAATTCCACTTAGGAGATAAGTCTCGATAGGGTTTATCGACTCGAACTAGGACTAGGACTCCTGCGCAATTATGCACTTTGCACTTCACACGTACACATCGAGCACGAGATGGCATTTTTATGCGCTTTTGCGTGAGTGCTCCGCGCAGACGCTGAACTTGTAAGTCCTACGTGTAAAACCCATATTGGCACTAAGCACATAAAGGCTACGCATAAAACCTATTTTGAGTGTAGTATGCCTCTTCGGTTGCTCCAGGATGTAAGTACGGGCTATTTAGTGGGGGTTAATGTTATAACTATCCACTTAATGGATAGTTATTTTGAATTTGTTGCACAGAATGGATTGTGGGCTACTCCCGGGGTTGGCTTTCCCTATATATATTTTTGGAGTTCTTCTTTTTAGAATGAGAGAACAAATAATATATTACATGATAGATCGAGGAATAAGTTTGTAACTCTGAACTTGTTGATTCTTGATAGTAGATCGATGAATAAGGTCGAATATTGCTTTAAACAACGGTGATTTGGATCACCTCATCAAGATTTTTCTTCTAAGTTCTATTCTCTTCTTGTTGTAGCAACTATGTTCCATATGTCTCATTCAGAATTTCATTGTAATTTTCTTATCTGCCTTTGAAAGAGTCTTTGTAAAACTTGTAAGTTTTTGGCTTTTTCTATTCTTTGTACGTTCATTATAACTGTGGGAACAAGAAAACTAAGTACTTTTATACTTGTTGATGACTTGACTATCCACAGACATGTTTTTTTTGCTTATATTGTTTCATATTTATGATTTCTGATTTTTCATGAAGCAATTCCTATTTTATAACATAAAAAACTAAAAGTTCATAAAGTTCAACAGTGGGATTCTCAAGTTGAATTGCTTGGCCAAAATTACATAAATTCTATTTTGAAGTAGATTGCAGGTTAATATATCTAAGGAACCATTTTTAATGCCAGACATACAAGACAAATATAATAGAAATGAATGATAAGCCAATGTACTATAATGGACTTTAAGAATCAAACTACCAAAAGTATAGATGTAAGGGAAATATGTTAGACATTATGAAGATTTCTTTTGTTGGATGTCATATAACATCCATGGTTGCATTCAATTCTAGATGAAGACTTGTTCAATTTCCTACAGGAGAGCACCTTCATTTCACAACATATCAAGTCTAGAAAATGTATTATTTCCTCAAATGGGGTTCCAAATTTAATATATATTATTATCTATCTGATGGAAACTTTTGTATTGCAGATATGGAATTAAGTAACCCACTAAAGTCAAAATTAGAATAATATTAAGAATAAAAAAATAAAAGTAGCGTGAGGTCTATTGGTGTTTTTGCCTTTGGACTAGTGTAAAATTGTCCCACATCGGCTATACCACCAAGTGGGTATCTCAATACAATATTTTGCATGTGTTGAGGTATGCATATAGGGTATGGTGGGGCACATGTGGATAACATGTGGGGATGTTTTCCTATAAGAAAAAGGATTAACTCCAACAAGGAAGCATGTTGCTTTTTGTCGTTTGGGCTCAGACTCAGACATGGGCTCCAGGATGCTTCGTGCATGCACGTGCGTGTATGGGATAGGCATGGACTGGCACACGCCTACGATATTTGCGGGATGATCTAAAAATATCAAACTCTATTTTTGAGTATTGATATTTTAGTCTCATATCGGATAGGAAAAGAAGTGAAGTCTCTCTCCACTCTATATATAGAGCTCCTTGGCCTCCTTTGTAAGATGCACCAAATAAGAAAGTAAAGGGAGCCCATTCGAGTCACAAAAAGTTGACTAGCGAGCGTTCCGGAGGTTCTTCGAGAACTTGCTGGTTTTTGGAAGCGGGTCGTATAAACGCGAATATTGCTTTGAGCAACGGTGATCTTTATCACCCCAGCAGAGTTTCATCTTCATCTTCCTCCGCTTCTTCTAAGAGGCTATATGATCTTTAGAGAAGCAAATTCTTCTGCTTTGAATTCTCTAAAGTTTCCCATATATAGAGTTTGTGAGCAAATTCATTTGTAGAATCACTCTGTCTACTTACGTTCTTCCATCAAAGATAAGTTTTGGGACTAACAATCTCAAAGCAAGATCCGGATTTGACAGAGAATTGTCGTACAATTCTTTTCCATACAAGTTTTAACAAACTTGAAAAGATTGACAGGCATCACTGCCAACATTTGGATGAAGAAAAGTTCTTTGTTAATTGGTTGGATGAGTGTTGGGCCTAACTATCTAAGGATGATAATGCACATTACATAGCAGATCGGTTATGCCGATAGTGTATGGAGATTAATACTTGTGCTAGAGCGGACGAGAAGTCTACACTCAAGGATCATCTCGTGACAAATGAGAAGAAGACCAAAGTATTTGTGCGCTTGGCTCAATTATGGGCATACGATCTTTTCATATTATGCGTATGGGTCTGCTCTGATGATGCGCATAAGATTTTATTCAGATCATGCGTATGTGTGTGCATGGATTATGTTCGGCTTGGAGCATGGGTTTGCTCCAACAATGAGCATGGCAGTACATAACGATCTCGACGGTTGATTGCATATGCATATGGTAGAATCCGTGTATCTGCATATGTGTTATATGTTGCTGAATATCTTAGTGCATAGGTCTGCTCGGATGAGGCGCATGTGATAGCCCGAATGATGCGAATGGTTCAGTGCATAGGCTTTGCTCCAATATACTCATAGTTTTGACTGTATAAGCGCAAAGATTCCCCAAAAGTGTAATAACCCTACATGAAGGCGGTTTCATCTTAGTGGGGTTGAGTCATCTAGCGTGGTAGCTGTAGCACCTGCTTCCTAGAATTATTTTTAAAATTTTATTTAGTGTTTGTTTTGGAATCACAAGGAGGTTGTACCTAAGTCTTTCGGTGCAGTATGGTACTATAGGTTATTTTCGGTCACTACGGTCTCCAGGTAGTCATATATATATTATTTATCTATTTCATATTTTTTGAGAATTTTTAGATTTTTTAGGTATTTAATATTTTAGGATTTATTATTTTTAAGGACTTTCAGGATTTACTGTAATGTTGTTCGGGGTTATGTTGAGACCAAATATTTTTATTTGGGCTCTAGATGACTAAAAATATTTTCTAGAATATATCTAGGATTTTTTTTGGAATTTTTTGGAATTGTTGGAGATTTTTAGATAATTTAAACTTGTAAAAATTACTTTTCCATAGGCTTTTGGGATTTTCTGTGGGGTCATATGAAGTGATTTTGAGACAAAAATTATTATTTAGGCTCTAGACACCTAGAAATAGTTTCTAGAATTTTTATGATTTTTCTAGATTTTTTGGGATTTATTTGGATTTATTTGGAGTTAAAATATTTTTTAATAATTTTTTGCAATTAAATAAATAATTATCCAGTCACCCACCCAGGCGGCCACACCTATCGGTGCCCAAGCTGAACCACCACTCTCTCTCCTATACATATATACATGTATATTCAGAAACTCTAATTATTTTCAGTCCCTTTTTGTGTGGGTTGATCTTGGAGATCTTGTAACCCCTCTTCTCGAAATTTTGAAATATACATTTATATTACGTATTTGGCTTAAGTAGGGATTTATAGAATTTATAAATATTTTTCTAAAGTAATTATTATTATAGAAGGCCTTAGTCATGGTTAAATTTTGAGATGCAAGATGACGATGAAATTTGGCACGGATAGTGTAGCGATGTGTCTTGACTAGCGTATTAGCTATGCTAGGGGAGGCCTAGCATAGCAGTGTCCTAACTTGGAAAATCAGTCAAAGTTGCGACTTAACTATACAAATGATTTAAGTAGTTATTTAGTAAGACTTTTAACATTTAGGAAATCCAGTTGTACCAACTAACCCGAACTTGACTCAAGTAGGACCCAAGCCCATGTAGTCGAGTAGTGCATTTAGGGACGTCAATGAAGAAGTATGTAGTATTGGTATTTTATTTCAACGATTTAGTAAACGATTTTATAAACTTTTGATTATATATAATAAATATGTTATGGCTATTAAATTAATATTTATTGTGGAGATATGATAAATATTTTTACTCCAAAAAATAATTTTGTACAGTTTTGGGAATTTTGGGCTAAATATATTTGTAGGTATGCCTATTAAATAAATACATATGTATAAGGTTATTATTAAAGGTTGGTATATATAAATATAGCTATAAATAGAATTTGTTATTTAAATTCTAAATATATGATATGACAATTTGTTCACTAGTTTTAGAATATTTCTAATGGATATTATTCGTATTATTTATATATATATATATATATATATATATATATATATATATATATATATATATATATATATATATAAAATAAAAAATATAAAATATATACATATATATATATATATATATATATATATATATATATAATATATATATATATATATATATATATATGTTTGTGTGTATACATATTATGTACTAATATATGTATATATAAATGTATTTATGTGCGCAATTGTCATATAGGGTTTTATATAATAAAATTGATATATGTAAATATATATGTGTAAAATATATTATGTGAAATTTTTAGAATTATTACAAGGGATTATTAGAAGTTGTTCTGAATAAATTTTTGAGTTTTATTTATTTAGAATTATTAAATTAGGACATAGCTTTAAAAGAAAAGAAAAGGAAAGTAAAACAAAAAAAAGAGAAAAATCCTTATTGTTCCCTTGTGGGAACAGTGAAGCCCCATCACGAGCCCAAGAGAACCTGACCTCAAAGAAAACTTTTCGTAGCGACTACATGTAAACCCGCGAGAGAGAAAGAAAGACAGAGAGAGAGAGAGAGACAGAAAGAGAGAAAGAGAGGAAGGAATTCGTTGACAGAACCCAACCACCAACCCTAACTCTAATACCTCGCCAACCCTTGGACAGCCCAGCGACCCCACATGCACCGAAACGGTGGCCGGTTGGCCGTGGCAGCGCCGGCCGAGCGCACAAAACGCACAGCAACAGCACCAGTGGCAGTTGCAACAGGGTGACTTCGCTGTGAGATTTCTCCAGACATGCTCAAACAATCTTTAAATTGTTTCTACTGGTATGAACCTAACCTATACCTCTTCAAATCCATTTGATAGTTCAGAATTAAATTGAATCAAAATTGAGTTGAAATCGGCCCTAAATTTGACGAAAAACCTATTCAAAAATAGGACATAAATCAGTCTAGACACCCATGTTGGAAGGCGATTCATTATCGATCCATCAAAAGTTTAGAAAAACTAATTGAAGGCACTTAAAGAGAACATATAGTACTTTAGAACCAATTTTGTAGTTTCGAATTTCATCAACTGTGCGACGAGAAAATCAATTTCAAAAATTAGAAAAAATCGTTTTCAAAACAGTAAACTTTTAGAGAAATTTCTCGATACGGCGTGCGCCCCGACGAACTGAGCGACATGGTCGCAACCCATGAGCAAGGAAAGATGCGTATGGACCTTGTCGACGTGTGGGAATCGACAGACTTGATTTCGTTGTGCATGTACGACAAAATCGAGGCATATCCGTCGAGATATCCCGTATCGGCCTCTTGCAAACTAGTCCCTAACTTCGTGCACGTTATCATCTCGAGACAAACCTTACGCCAATAGGACCATGTCATTTTTTTTGGTCTTGTGAGCCAAGTTTGGTCCGATTATGAGAAGGTCGACCGGAACGCTATTTTGGTGGGCCCACGACCCGATCCAATAGGCAAATTTGTGCACGGGCCACCGAAACCCTACTTTGGACATACGATTGGGTACGTATCATCAAACCGAACCTATAGACATATAGTTTGATAATTTTAGAGACCGTAGGTACTGACACACTTTTCGGTGCAAGTGGGTCCAACGGTGGATATCGTTTTAACCCAAAATTACGATTTTGCCTCTGTGTCCAAAATTGAACTTTTGTATAGGCATTTTTAGACATATTTTTTATACCAAAAATATTTGTGATATTTATTTTAGCATCCGGAGATAATTGTAAGAGTTTGACTTTTGTAGCTCACTGAGTGGTTAGATGTTGTTGGTTTTGCATGCTACCCCTAGCCAATTGGACTATTTCGAATACGATGGTATTATCGGTTTCACCAGCAAAGTACTTCCGACGAGTACATTTTCTAACAATTTTTATATTTGATAACTTCTATGATGCATGTGGTTAGTATTGTCTTACATTAATTCTCTATTGATTCTTGACACGATGGTTACACGAGGTAGTAGTTATGGATTCTTTACTTGTTGTTCGTGACATGTATTACCGTGTTTGTGACCTGTTTGAATCCATGAGTACTAGTCGGACAGGAAAATACCTTAGTAACATCTAAATATACCCAGAATATCTTATTTGTCTATTCGTGTCTGATAGCAGTCTCACACTTCATGTACGGGTGCCGGATTTACCCTTAGCCATTTACATGTTAAAAGTGTATCTCAACTCACTATTTAGATACAGTCTTGCTGTATTACTGTTTTGTTCAGTCATATATTATTGTTACTTTCTATCTTTGTTACCATGCTTTCCTACTTTTACTCACATATTTCATGCCATGATTCTCTGTTTATCCACCCATCATGTATTTCAGTATTATTTACTATTTTATAGATCTTGTTAATTATTGGAACTGCTATTACATGTACTCTTTCCACTTCTAACTGGAAAAAAAAAATATTTTTCGGATAATTTCCTGCTATATTATGGTTTGGACCGTTGGAAAAACATAGGTGTTGAAAGGTCAACGTAAAAGACTAGTTAAATAGATTAGTTATTTCATTTTATTTGTAAGACTTGTAAATTCTTCAAATATAATATTCTAAATGTTGTAATTAATGTAGCAATGTGAATGAGCAATAAAGATTAATTTTGAGCTTGTTTTAGTGTGGGCTTGGTAGCGTACTACTACCGACACTACAACGTAGGCTGGATTTGGACATTCACTCGTATTCCGAAAAGCGGGTGAGGGTTGTGACAAGTTTTTTTGGTAGCCCATGCAGGTCCATTTTCGTAAATCATGCAAATTCGTGGTAGTACCAAATATAGTCGTACAACTGCGAGCTTGCGACTAGGAAATGCTCATTCACAATTAGGATTGAATTGATTTAGAAGGATGACTAGAAATATGAGTCCCTTATTCAACTTGACTATTGGGTAATTAAGGATTGTTTATAGGCCATGCAATTTATGTAAGAAATTATTAAATTTAGATAATTTGAGAAATCCCATAAATGTGCTATTGCATTTTGATATGATGATAGGATCCTAGGTGGGTAGACTATTTATATGTAACTTAGGTCTTCCTAGAATTCAATCCCTAACCTTGATAATTTATTCAAATTATATTTTATGCCATCTCTAAACATTATCATCGTTGGTCATATTACTTAGTTATTTCCATTTGTTTTCCCTAAGAGTATATTTATTTCCACTATTAAGTTTGGACCTAACTCGATTATCCATATTTACTCATTTCGAGTTAGTTTTCAAGATATATAAATGTGTTTTTCCCTCAATCTTTGAATATTAGAGAGACATAAATTAAAGTTTGTATTTCTATTTTCTTCGATCATTTCTACCTAATCCTGATCATTTGTGCCTTTCCTAAACATCGTCATATCGTAAGTTTATATCACTTATTTTTCCTTAGACCTAAGGAAATATTTTTTAAAATAATTTCTCACTCAATTATCTATATAATAATCTCGAGTTAACTTTGACTCAATATTTTCCTCTTAATCATTGAATATCTGTGCAATAGGGATTAAAATGTTATCCTTAAATTTGGCTTTGATCATTATCCTTCCAGTCGTTCATTTATTTTTCAAGAATTGATACTTGAAAGACAGATACTTACACTTCTCCTATCTTGATCATTGGACTCTGTTTGAATTTTCTTTCCTGACTAGGCCTTATTACTTATTTATTTCCATAAGTAATTATTTTCTCAAAGTCAACATTCTATTTCATTTATTGACCTTTGAGCCTAATATGATCCAATTAACCATATATTTATCCTGAGTTAAATTTTGGTGAAATTCAAGATATATATATATATATATATATATATATATAAATAATATATTAAAAAAAAATATATATATATATATATATATTTTTTTTTTAATATAGAATATATATATATATATATAATATTATATAGATATATATATATATATATAATATATAATATATATATATTTCCCTCAATCCTTGAATATTAGATAAATATTTTACTTCTTTTGTGTTCAATCATTTCTCTAATCGATCGTTTGATTTTTAAAATTTATACATGATCGATCATTTTATTTTCAAAATAATTGATACTTTTGAATAGATACTAATATTTTCTATTATGATCGACTTGTTTGAATTTCTAGAAGTTCCTTGATACCTTTATGGGTATAATTCGAAGAATATTCGTTGACTTACGATGGCAAGATAGCAGCACATTGTCGCCATTTATTTAAATTATCGAGACTATGGGTTCACTGCAGCCAGCAGCACACTGGCGTGGCATGATCCCTATGTTGAAGTAATTTTGAGTAAGTGTAAGTTATCGAATGTTATTAAAACTACATCATAGTTGTCCTATTTTGACCTTCGAGTTGTATATTAATATTGATAGAGCTAATAGAATATTCGATACAATATCATATTTTAGTCATGAAACCAAGTATTTACTACAGCCAGATGTACACTAGCGAGGCAAGGATCCTCGGTGAAACGACTCTAGATATGCATACGGTTTTCGAATACCATACAGGCTATACCTTTTATTGTCATATGACTATGATTTTCATGATTCGCAAATCTTGCACTCTTATTCCAAACCGATTTAATAACATATTTCTTATTATCGTATTATAAATAAAGCTTGTAGTTGTTCCCTTCTTATATTTCTTCTTACCTTCTATTTGTCGAGTCATCATTTCGTTCCTCCTTATTTAAGACATATTACTAGATTTTAATTCCATATTCCACTATATTCATAATCATACCTAGATTATGATTATATGATCATACCTACATAATTGATCATGCTAAAGTGATTTAGGTTTGGATCATCCTTAAGACTTTCTGATCGCAACTAGACTATTTTGATTAAATTTTGATCGAGTCAATTCGCATATTTTCTAGATTTTGATTCGGTAGTCGTGCCTAAATAATTTTTCTTAAATAGTTAATCAAGTTAATCGTGCCAAACAAATTTGAATTTTGATTGTTCCTAAACGACTTTGATCTTGACTAAACTATTTGGCTATAATCATAATCGTGCTTATACTTAATCTCAATTGTTGCTAATAGTTATATTTTTATTTCATCGTGATCATGACTATTTTGATCAAGATCATCCTCGTGCCAACTTTTTAATTTTTATCATGCTTGGATGACTTGAATGATTAATCTTGATCGTGATTGAACCTTAGTTGTGTCTAAGTGACTTTAACCATGCTTAGATTTTGTCTAAATTTTTTTCGTTGACCATGCCTATAATTTCAATAGTAGTTAGTCGTGCCTAATGGCTTTTTCTCGTGGCTAATACAATTACAATTATATCCTCGACCATTGTGACTAGACCCTTTGGACTATAACTTAATCGTACCATATGGTATCTTTTCTTGAAGGTTCAATTCTATTCACAATCTAACTCATTTTGCTCATTGATTATACCATTTCTTGAGTATATTCTTAATCGTGCCCTTTGAAATTTTTAGGACGAAATTTTTCTAAGGTTGGTAGATTTGTAAGCCCACCTCCAGATTTACAGATCTTTATTTTTCTAGCTATTTACTTTATTTGAATATCATGATTAGGAAAACTTTCTCTTGAAACGATTAAAGGTTATTTTGTTATTAACTTTGTTTCAAGGACTAATTAAAATTTATAGTTTGGAAATGCCATTTATTTTTTCTAAAAATATATATTCTCGATTTTTTTTGGAATTATAAAATATGTTGTTCAATGTTTGGTTTCTAAAATAGTTATAAAGTTTTCCATTTATGTTAAATAATATTTTGTTTAAAAAATATATCTATATTTGAAATTATCTTGATGATATCGTTATATTCAAATTACTAGGACGACTAATTATTTAAAATATGATTTGAGTTATAATAATATGCTTTAAATTATAATAAAAAGTAAAAAAATTAATTCTACCTTGTTATCTTTTGTTCAATGCTTCCTATTATTTTCTTATCAATTCCATTTAAATTCGAGGACGAATTTATTTCTAAGGTGGTAGATTTGTAACCCCTCTTCCCAAAATTTTGAAATATACATTTTATTTTGTATATGACTTAAATAGGGATTTATGGAATTTATAAATATTTTTCTAAAATTATTATTATAGAAGGCCTTAGTCATGGTTAAGTTTTGAGGTACAAGATGACGATGAACTTTGGCACGGATAGTGTAGCTGTGTGAGCCTTGACTAGCGTATTAGCCATGTCAGGGGAGGCCTAGCCATAGCAATGTCCTAACTGGGAAAACTAGTTAAAGTTGCAACTTAATACCAATGATTTAATTAGTTATTTAGTAAGACTTTTGACATTTAGAAAATCTAGTTGTATCAACTAACCCGAACTTGACCCAGACAGACCCAAGCCCATGTAATCGGATATTGTGTTTAGGGACATCAATAGAAGAAGTTGTTGTATTGGTATTTTGTTTCAATGATTTAGTAGACGATTTTATTAACGATTGATTATATATAGTAATGTTATGGCTATTAAATTAGTATTTGTTGTGGAGATATGATAAATATGTTTACTCCTAAAAACAAGTTGGTGCAGTTTTAGGAATTTCGGGCTAAATATATTTGTAGGTATCCCTATTAAATGAATGATATGTATAAGGTATTATTAAAGGTTGGTATATATAATATAGCTATAAATATAATTAGTTATTTAAATTCTAAATATATGATATGACCATTTGTTTACTATTTTTAGAATATTTCTAATGGATATTATTCGTATTATTTTTTATATATATAATATATATATATATTTTTTTTTTTTTTTTTTTATATATATATATATATATATATATATATCTATATTATATATATTATATATATGTATGCAAATGACCTCTAGCCTAGTGGTTAAGAGAGATGCATGTGGCCCAAGTGGTCAGGAGTTCGAGCCTCAGTGGAGGCGAGTTCACCAGTACCCATTGCTTCAAAAAAATATATATATATATATATATATATGTATATATATATATATGTTTGTATACATATTATATACAAATATATGTATATAAAAATGTATTTATGTACGCAATTGTCATATAGGGTTTTTTATAATAAAATTGTTATATGTAAATATATATATATGTAAATATTTGTGAAATTTTTAGAATATTAAAAGGGATTATTAGAAGTTGTTTTGAATAAATTTCCAAGTTTTTATTTATTTATTTATTTAGAATTAAAAATTAGGAAATAGCTTTTAAAAGAAAAGAAAAGGAAAAAAAATCCTTACCGTTCCCTTGCGGGAACAGTGGAGCCCATCCCGAGCCCAAAAGAACCCGACCCCAAAGAAAACTTGTCGCAGCGACTACATATAAACCCGAGAGAGAGAGAGGAAGGAATTTGTTGACAAAATCCTAAGACCAACCCTAAGACCAACCCTAACTCTAATACCTTGCCAACCCCTGGACATCCCAGCAATCCTGTGTGCACCGCCACGGTGGCCGACCGGTCGTGGCTGCGCCGGCCGAACGCGCAAAACGTACAGTAACTACACCAATAGCAGTTACAACAGGGTGACTTTGTCGTGAGAATTCTCCGCACATGCTCGACCAATCTTTGATCTGTTTCTTTTCGTGTAAATCTAACCTATACCTATTTAAATTCTTTAGATGGTTCAGAATTAAATTGAATCAACATTGAGTTGAAATGGACCCTAAATTTGACGAAAAACCTATTCAAATATAGGACAAAAGTCAGTCGCGATTCATTGTCGATCCATTGACAGTTTAGGAAAACTAATTGAAAGGTATTTTAGACAACATATTTAGAACCTATTTTATAGCTTCAAATTTCATCAACTATGCGACGAGAAAATCAATTGCTAAAATTATAAAAAAAAAACTATTTTCAAAACAGTATACTTTTAGAGAAATTGTCTGATACGACGTGTGCCCCGACAAACCGAGCGACGTGGTTGCAACCCTTGATCGTCCAAAGACGCGTATGTACATTGTCGAAATGTATGATTCAACAAAACTCGATTTCGCTGTACGTGCGCGACGAAATCGAGACGTATTCGTCGAGATACCCCGTATCGACCTCTTTGCAAACTAGTCCATAACTTCATGCATGTTCCTCATCTCGAAACGAAACTTGTGCCAACGAAACTGTGTCATTTTTTGGGCATGTGAGCCAAGTTTGGTCTGATTTTGAGAAGGTCAACCGAAACGCTATTTTGGCAGGCCCGCGACCCAATCCAAAAGGCAAATTTGTACATGACCCATCGGAATCTAACTTTGGACGTACGGGTGGGTTTGTATCGTCAAAACCAATTCATAGACATATACTTGATGATTTAGAGATCGTAGGTATTGGCACACTTTTCATTGCAAGGGGTCCAACGGCGAATATCGTTTTCACTCAAAATTATGATTTTGCCCCTGTGTCCATAATTAGACTTTTGGAGAGGCATTTTTAGGCATATCTTTTATACAAAAATGTTCATGATATTTATTTCAGCAACCGGAGACAATAGCGAGAGTTTGACTTTTATAGCTCATTGAGTGGTTGGATATTGTTGGTTTTGCGTGCTACCTTAGCCAATTTGACTATTCCGAACGCGATGGCATTATCGGTTATACCAGCAAAGGATCTCAGGCGAGTATATATTGTTTTCATATTTGATAACTTCTATGGTACATATAGTTAGTATTGTCTTACATTGATTTTCTACTGGTTCTTGACACGATGGTTACACGAGGTCGTAGTTATGGATTCTTTACATGTTGTTCATGACCAATGTATTACCATGTTCGTGACCTGTTTGAATCCTTGAGTACTAGTCGGGCAAAAAAATACCTTAGTGGACATGAAATATACCCAGAAATATCAATTTGTCTATTTGTGTATGATTGCAGTCGCACATTTCATGTGCGGGGTGCCGAATTTACCCATAGCAATTTATATGTCGAATGTGTATTTCAACTAACTAGTTAGATGTAGTCTTGTTGTATTACTGTTCTGTTTTAATTGTCTATTACTGTTACTTTCTTGTCTTTGTTACCATGCTCTCATGTTTTTACTCACGTGTTTCATGCCATGATTCTCTGTGTATCCACTCATCTTGTATTTTAGTATTATTTACTGTTTTATAAAACTTGTCAATTATTGGAACAGCTTTAGAATGTACTTGTTCCATTCCTGATTGGAAACCAACATTCACTACACCAAAAGAGGGATTTGCCAACATAAGTCTTTTTGGATTACCAACGGTTTTTTTTCCGTTACAGATTACTAACGGTTGAAAACTGTTAGGAACACAAAAACCGTTAGTATAAATGGTAAAAACTTAAACTTAATTAAAGGACAAATTACATTAATATTACAACACTTTATAACTGTTAGTAAACATAAAAAACAATTATAAAAAAATTTCGTGTGCCTGGCACGTGATTGAAAGTGTTATGGGGGGAAAACACTTTCATTCCCACCCCATTTTTTCGAGTACCCTAATTTCTTCTCCGCGCGCTGCGTGTTCGATCTTCTCTAATTTCTTTCTTCTCCGCTGGTGAAGCCCTAAGCCCTAAAGCTCCGAGCACGTAATTTCTTCTCTTCTCCGCTGGTGAAGCTTCTTTCTCCCGTGGTAAAGCCCTATAGCTCCGAGCACCTCTCTCGTTCTCTCTCCGCGTGTTCTTACGATCACCATCATCCACCGATGAAGGGTTTATTCTTGCTATTTTCCTCTTTTACTCTGGAATTTTCTATTTCTCTGTCATTTTATGTAACAAAGTGGTTTAGCGACTTTTATTGACAAAAATAAAGGACTTTGACAGCTTGGCCTCTATTTTCCGATACAGAGGAATAAAAGAGCTCCATTCTGACAATGAGAATAAATAATTCACATGATG
>JANAVB010032850.1:0-47758 GCA_029216955.1 Iris pallida
GTTCATTTAGAATTTTATTTTACAGTCTTCATTGTCATGATTCTTCTCTGTTTTAGTTACCTTACTTTCCTTGTATCTTATCTGTTTCTCTATACCATCACCTGAATATAAACTACCATGCTCATCAATAAAACTGTCTATAACTGCTTTATAGTTCTCTGTCATTTACTTGGATTTTCTAGATGAGTTGTACTCGTTCCTGTCCTGACTGGACCTGTTGAAAATTTACAGATGATTGCCCTGAGGACACTTGCCCTACTTACTATGGACCAGGAGATGGTTTAGCTACCTTTGGCCTCGACACTCAGAGTGATCGGGAGACTAGCTAGTTGACTTGGTTTAGTTCTTGTTTTAGAACTTGAATTGTAATAAGTTGTGATATTGTTCTGTTTTGAGATTGTTTGAGATTATATTATTTAGTAGTTGGTTTTATTGTTAGTTATAAACTTCTGTGTTATCATATCGTGCTTAGACTGTGATTAGAGATTTATATCTATACTTGTCCTCCGTTCGGAGTTGAGATTTTGACAAGTACATTATATAATTGCGTGAGTTGTTATTTAGATAGTGACCTAGAACAGCGTTCTACCGCCGACGCTGCGGCGTAGGCTGGGGCTGTTACGTACTCGTACCCTCACAGTGGGTGGGTCGTGACAACCTCCCATTAAAAAAATGAGTGGCAAACTTTAAATAAATCAAAAATGGACTTCCCTCAAGTAAAATAGGAAGTGCCATTAGAATTTCCCTTCGATCCCCATTTATTTTCAAGGGAGAAGACTCGCCTGACATTTTGAAAAGAGAAATTCTATAGGCACTACAAAATTTACTTAGGCTAGCCCATTACTTCAGGACAACCTAGATTTTGTATTTTTACTCAAGACAGTCCAAATTTTTTTTTTTGAGATGTCCACATTCCTCCACCCCACGCCACGTCGCGCCCCCCGCCATCGCACGCCCCCGCCGCGTCCCTTGCCACAACACGCCATCGCAGCATCCAGGGTCGGCTCCAGCATTTTGAAGGCCCTAGACAAGTCCAAAAAATTAAGCGCTTATCTCTCTCTATATATTTATTATTTTATTTACAAGTAAGTAGATATATACTTTACGATCTCTTCCACTTATGCGTTCCGTCCCAATCTTTAAACAAATTAATATTAGAAGTCTCACAAGACAAAAAAAGATACTAGAAACTAGAAAGGAGGAAAAAAATCAGCATTGACACGTTTGTTGTGGAAGGGGGAGACTGTTTCATTTTTTTATGTAGGAGATATTTTTTTTTGCGAAAAAAGTGAGAGAGAGAAGACAGAGAGTTGGCTTAGAAATAGATGCAACATTTTATTTTATTATTTCTTTTGAATGCTATTTGATTCTTCTTCAGACAACCATGGATCTCCCTTTGGTCGGGTACAAAATAATTAAAATTCAAACAAAATGGAGGCCCCCTGGGGGAGGAGGCCTTAGGCGGCTGCCAAGCCCGCCTCCCCTTGGAGCCGGCTATGGCGCGCCTCTATCGCCTGCTGTGCTGTTCCCGACGCCGATGCTGATGCTAACACCGTGCCCTCCTGCCGTCGTGCTCCCCCACCGTCGCGCTTCTTCGCCGTCGAGGAGGAGGTTGAGGAGGAGGTCGAGGAGAGGAGGAGGCGGAGGAGATGAAAGGAGGAGGAGGAAGGAGGAGGAAGATTGTCAAAACATTTGACAGACCTTCATATTGGAAGGACTGTCAAATATTTCGATAGTCCTAAGGACTGTCGAAAAATTTGACAGTCCTACCGGACTATCGAAATATTTGACAGTCCTGAAAAAAAAAAGGGCTAGCGTGAAATATTTTTTCCGATGACAAACTTGTAAATAAGTAAAAAAAAAAGGACTAACCTAAGTAAATTTTGTAGTGCATATGAATTTCAAAAAAAATAAATAAATCAACGAAGCCCCTATTTTCCCGCCGTGGCCGCCCTGGAGATAGGGGAAGCAGACGGCCAGAAGGCCCAGAGCCACCTCGAGAGGAAACAAGCCTCCTACTTATCACTGGTACTACTGTTCACACTCTCCTCTCCTCCGCACCGATCGAGACTCAAATTATCATACGCTCCGATTTCTGTTCTCAGGACGAGAAGTACGTGATCCATGGGGAGCAGTACAGCCAGATCTACTTCGCGCGTCTCCACAACACGAGGAGCATGCTGGGCTCTCGGGTCTCAGAGTGGAAGCCCATCTCCCAGGTGGGTTGTTCGGTCGGTTAGGGTTTATGCGGTTCCGAAAATTGGGTTCTTCTTAGGGTTTTTAACTTTGCTGCGGGAGACTGGGACTGGTTGGGAAAAAATGGTGGCTTTTGACCAAAGGTGATTATTTGATCGATTGGGGTTTCTGACATTTCGGAAGTTGTTGTTTTTAGGGTGTTAGGCTTTGGTGCGGGAGTTTGAGTCCCGGGATATTAAGAAAATTGATGGCTTTTGGCCAAGCTGATAGTTTGATTGTCCATGGTTTCTGACATTTTGAAAAGTTGCCTTCTTTTAGGCCTCGTTTGGTTCACGGATTCAAGGAATCCGGAAAGGAAACTTGTACCTTTCCTTTGTTTGGTAGCCACAAATTTGGGAAACACTTTCCTGACATGGAGAAAAATAGGAGGAAAAATGGTTCCTCTCATGACCCATGGGATTCATTTTCCCTCCTCCTTTCCCAGCATTAATTACCAAACATTATGACAAAAGTAGCCTTGATTTATTACCTATTTTACCAATTAACTCTTCATTATAATTATGTTGACATTGGATATTGTTGGAACAATGATATATTTTTTCTTTCCTTTCCTACACTAACCAAACATAGGAAATGAAATTTGATAGGAATTCTACTTTCCCATCCCCATGGAAAATACATGGGAATTGATTTCCATTCCGTGAACCAAACGAGGCCTTAGGGTTTTGGTTAGGTGCGGGAGCTTTTGAGTTTCGGAGATTGATAAATTTGGTGTCTTTTTGGCACAGGTGATAATTTGATCAATTAGGGTTTCTGGCATTTTGAAAGTTGGTTTCTTTAGGCCACGTTTAGTTCACGGAATCGTGGCCTTGGGAAAGGAAAGTCATTCATTTTCTATGTTTATATTCATAGGAAATGGGGAGAAAGGAAAATGATTCCCAAAGGAAGGAAAAATAGGAGAGAAAATGGTTCCCCAACCCACCCAAGAATTCACTTTCCCACACTATAAGGATTCACTTTACCTCCTAATTTTCTTGCACTTCCCAAATACCGGAAAAGAAAATAGATATGAATAACAATTTTCCAAAGGAAAGGAAATGAGAAGGAATTGATTTCCTTTCCTTTCCTTTCCATTCCGTGAATGGAAGTTTGGTGTTTGCTAATTGGGAAATCTGATGTCTTCTGGCACAGGCGATTATTTTATCGATCACGGTTTTGGCATTTTTAAAGTCGTGTCTTCTAGGGGTCTGAGTGCAGGAGTCTGGCTTTAGGAAATTGGGAAATTTGATTTCTATTGGCCCAAACGATTATTTGATAAATTAGTTTTTTTTGGCATTTCAACAGTTTTTTTTAAGGTTTTTGTTTTGGTGCTGGAGTTTGAGTTTTAGGAGATTTGGTAAATTTGATGGCTTTTGGCCTTAGAGTTCAGTTTTATTATTAATTGATCTATCGGAATTAAGGAAGTTTAGCTGTTGATGCAGGATTTGAGCTTATCAAAGTGGGGAAGTAGCTTTGCTACTACTAAATAACTCTTTTGTTGGGAATGCGATGTGATCCGAACATGAGTTGGCCCAAGATCCAATTCCAATTATCTACATCTCATGATCCCACTTCCTACTCGATGTGAGACTAAATTACCAATTCCATTTTCACCCCCTTTTGAGTGCTCAATCGGAAACGGGATACAATCAAACAATATAAATGACCAACTCCATTGTCACCCCCTTTTGAGCGCTCAACCGGAAACGAGATACAATCCAACAATCTCCACCTTAGCTCGTTTCCGCTAGCCGCACCCAGGAGATCCAACATATTGTCATCTCAATCCGTTCGACCACATAATCAAACTAGTCCGACACCTAGACCACATTATGGAGGATGCTTCTAACTCCACCATGAGAAGAGAGTCCGTATAATCCGATTATCGCATGAACGTTCAGTACCATCTGTCTCGAACCAATTAGAGCCGGCTAAACCAGCCACTGTAACCATGGGCTATGATGCCACTTATTGAGAATGCGGTGTGACCCGAACCGAAGTTGGTCCATGATGTGCGATATTGGACATGGCCCATATGCCTTAAAATGGAATTCTCATGTAAGGTCTGAACCAATTCCAAATTTTCAATTATCTACACCTCACGATCACACCTCCTATCCGATGGGGGTTAAATTACCAACCAACTTCATTGTCACCCCTTATGAGTGCTCAACCGGAAATTAGATACAATCCAACATCTTTAGCCATAGTCTTTAGTGTTGGGTGTATAGTTATTTCCTTATCGGTTGATTGCTTATGAAAGGCTGTTTTCTCGGCAAGATCATGGATTTATCATGAGAGAGAAGAAAGTAGAAGGTGTGGAAAGAAAATGGATTTGCTCGAAGTAAAATATATGTTTTGCATAAAAAAGGCTGACATTAAAATTTAAATGGTAAAGTGGCAATTGTTCGATTCGAGATTAGAGGTGGAAGAGTTTGACTAGGTAAGTCTCATGGCTAGTTTGGATTGCAGTTACATTTAATCCATCTGCTCAATTGTCCATTTCCAAAATTCTTGTTGGGCCAGCATTTCGGAAATGCCCATTTGAGCCCCCAAATGAACGACTTGTTCGAAGAACACAGCCCATCTAGAATGGAAATCGTTGGCTCGTCCCTTGCATTTGGAACCAAATGGACTCCCGGATGAAATGTAACTGCAATCCTAACTGGCCCATATTCTATATCATTGTATGTCTGCTTGGAATTGGATCATTATTCTTCTGATTCGCGTAAATTTGTTGTTATGAAAACTCTAGACTTACAGTTCATGGGTTATGATGAGAAAGAAAGAAAAACAACAGACTTATTTATAAGTAAAACTGTTGTAGTATTGCTTATGTAACTATTAAGGTGATTGCTCTTTTGGAGGTTCTTTTTTGGCAAAATCGTGAGTTCTTTATCATGAGTTGAGTTGGTTAGGGAGCTTATTTTAAGAATACTGGACTACGATTGCCCTTCTAAAAGGTACCATTGACTGACTTGCATGCTCTTCCTTCTGGGATTTGAACAAAAAACTTGAGGTTTTGGACTTGCTAGTTTGTTTGGAACATTGTGCACAAACTTGTGAAGTTTTCATTGTAGATGGCCATTTGGAAGCAAACAATTTGGGACAATGACACAACACAACTCAACACTTCCAGTTGTAAGCCTCAATTATCATTCTCAACTAGAAACTGAATAAATTTATCAAACTTTTGACATTTGTATTCTAATATCCTTCTAACATTAAAATATTTACAAACCATATGGTACTTACAGAATTTACAACGAATGACTCCCAATTAATAATATGCTATTCTAGAAATCCAAATGTCCGGAACACTCTGCTACCGATGTTACATCAAAAAGACCTGCAAGAGAACCCTGGGGTTTTGGGGGTGAGCTCATATGCTTAGTAAGCAGATCACTGCTACATCAAGTAGGTAAGTCTCATTTAAAATTTCACATTGCTAAAAATATAATGTCCCCAAAGAAATGTCACTACTTTGATGTAAAGATGAGTATCTTTATAAACAAAAGAAACTGAAAATAACACGACTCCAATGATGACTATGCGACGACATTAGGAAGGTCCTAGGATTCATTGTGGTGCATAGTCAAGCCATGCACTAGCATGCTAGCCTCTCACAAACGCTAGTCAACTGATCCCCAATATCTCAGGGGCTAAAATGTGGTCGAAAGTAAACATTGGTCACTACAACGTCTCCCCCGCATACATAGCTTCACCGAACTCCTATGACTTACTTAACATCGATACTCATGCAACATGTCTCAACAACTAGTCAACTACATGTCCTACTTGCGACATGTAAAAACAAACTGCTAAGAACATAACGAACGGGACATGTGCAACATATAACACTATTTCTTTGGCAATAAAACAACAACTCTACAATTTCAAATATATTAATCAAAAATCATATATCAAAATCATATATCAAAAACTGATGAGTATACATATACTATGTTTAAAGATGCTCAAAATATATAGAATACAAAAATATAACTATGTAAAATAATAAATAGGATAAACCCACTTACCTTACCTGAACTATTCTTTAATAACTCCAAGACAAATATCCTTTATGGAATAGAACCACCACTTCAAATGATCTCAAAAATCACAATATAGATCATAAAGCATTACTATATATTTATCAGTTACGAATCCAATCCCAGTTTGAATCCCAATAAACGTACTACTCAATCCTTAGCAATCCAGTATCATCTTTTAGTTACTTTGGGCAAGTAATTGTTCTTCTATATCAGTGTTCTAAATGGCAGGCGCCTAGGCCGTCTAGGCGGCGCGTAGGTGGTAGGCGGTCTCTCTCCGTATCGTATTTCGGTAGGTGGTGGAGTAAGCGACCAACGGAGGTTGGCGGCATAGGCGGAGGTGGCGTAGGCGTGCGCCTAGGCGGAACAATACCTAACAAGATATTTTGGCCAAAAAGTTTTGTAAGCATTATGGGCCTATGATTCACTTTTACAAAACTAAAACTTTATAAATCTTCGTTCTACAACTTAATTATGCATGGAACACCCTTAAAATATGCATATTATGCAAAAAAAACTGTGTAAAATAGTAAAAAATGTTCAAAATGTATCGACCGCCTAGGCGGTAGGCGGACTCTCTCCGCCGCGTACCCCCTACCACCGTTTAGAACCTTGTTCTATATATATGGTTCATAAAATCACCTTCATACATATAGGTGAACCTAAGGACTAAATATTAGAGAAATAATGGGTGGTAGAATTAAAAAATTCATAACAAAGTTTGGACCTTATGGCTTTGGGATTCGTCCGGGTAAACTAACTTCATGCCTATTTTTTCAACAGAAAAAACCCACCTCACATTACACAAAATTGACAGAATGATTGTTTTCTCCCTATTAAGTTAAGGAAATCATGTCTATATGCTTACTGATAGGTTCCCAAATGTGACTGATCTGAAACTGGGAAATAGTTGGAGTAATTGACATTTCTAGGACAATTTGAAGAAGAAATTGGGGAAGAACATAATTGACAGAGAAGGAATCTAGATCTAGAAATTCAAATTGCAAAGTAAAGAAACTTGGATACAATCTTCATGTCTTTCTTTCATTTTTTCTCCTAAGGATCACTCTCCTCCTCCTGATACCAAGATCAGTATTAGACTAAATGAAATGGGTTGCTGACTGACTGCCACTCTTCCTCCACTTGCGGACTCACCAATCCAGCTGGCTAAGGAGCTGACTGTGTGGTGTTGACTGGTCATCCAAATGGCACATGGTTGGTTGAGCTCTAATAGTGAATCCTTGAATTAGTAGGGAATGCTATGTACCCGGACACTTGAACTTGCTTGGTATCCTGACACTCGAGCTAAGTGGGGAGTGTACTTAGCGATTGATACAAAATGGGGTCGCATCACTTATCCTAGGTTAAAAACTTAGCATGGTATACTACTCATTGTTAATTTGCAATTTTCTTATCCAAAACAAGATTAATTGACAAGATCGTTGTGGTTTTGTTGATGTTTAACAAGTTTCTGACACGAAAACACATCTTCCTCCTAAGCCCAAAAAGCAAAAGAACTGAAATTAAAACTGGCAATGCCAATTAAGAAGGGTCCAACCCAGATACCAATATTGCATGATTAAAACGAGGTTTATTCCTTCAACAGAGTTTTGGCTATGAAAGAAAAGTAGTTGACAGAAGTCTGCAGAAGGTGCAGACTCTGTTGTTAGATTCTTGATCTTATTAGTTTCAGAAATCACCTATATCTAGATGGAATAAAATAACAATTTAATATCTTGCAAATAATTTCTTATCCTGTCTTTTTGCTGTCTTGTACGCTTGAATGCATATTCCCTGAAATTCTTCTGCCCTTCTGTATATTTAAAAGATGTAGTTCCTTTTCAATTTATAACATATATATGATTACTATACAACTTTGCAAATTTAAAAAGTTCTGTTCGATGATTCTTTTCGATGATGTTGGTCTGTGCATTTACCAGCTTGCCTTAACCTTCCTCTACTCCATCAAAACTGCATGGTTCAATTGCGTTGCAGGGGGAGACAAATATGTGGTTTTTGTTTCGGGATTTAGTGTTGGGATAGCAGCAATTGCAAACCACTACAATACCAGCTTCTTGTTGACCATATTACCGGCTATTTGGGTGTGTATTGTAAATATACCAGACTCTGTATTGTTACTGGGAAAATCACAGTTTGAGTATCATTGCCTAGGAACAAAACCTTGTATCTCAAATAAACCGTGTTGTAATCGCTGGAAATTCGGTAGAACTTTCACAAGGCCTCCATAATAGACAGGTATTGTGATTATATACTTGAAAATGAGTAAAGCTAAGATTTGTTTTATTCTGTGAGATTTTTTTTTTCCTAAAATTATTTGGCGAACAGCTAATTAATCTCTTGCTTGTATCATATAGTTTTAAGTGAAGACTACTCTTTGCTTTCTAGATCTTGCAGAAATTAGCTCCCAAGGATCAGTCTAAGCTATCTGAGCCAATCAAAGAACTGGATATCCTATTAACTCAGGTATATGATTTTATTTGGATGCACATTGCATTAGAGAGTGCTTTGACATCTTGTTCCGAATAGAAATTTATCAGAGGTTTCTCATATTTTTACTGCTCCCTTTTTGGGTATGTTTGTTCTACTTGTGCAGCTTGCAGTTGCTGTCCCTTCGGATATAATGCCAGGGTCTGGTGATACACATTAACAATACATAGAGTGACAGATGTATGCTCATCGTTTTAAAAACTTTGACCTCCTTCCAGCCTTTGCATAGATGCCTTTTTCCTTGGAGCATCAGTCTACAACACATTTGTTTTAAAAACTAGGCTAAATTACAATTTGATACCCTCAACTATCACGGTTTTTCAACCCCCACCCCCTCTCTCCGGCCGTGGGTGGCAGCGGACGACGGTGCGAGCATATGGCGGCGCGTGGGACAGTGCGCGGCGGCGCTTGGGGCAGCGGGGGGGGGGGGGGGGGGGAGGGTAGGGGTGGTCGCTGGTGGGAAGGGGCGGGTGGGGGGGTGGTCGGGGGGGTAGTGGAGGTGGTCGCCGGTGGGGGAGGGAGGGGGGGATGGCCGCCGGGGGAGGGGAGGGGTGGACGAAGTAGCAGCCGGGAGGGGAGGGGAGGGTTGTTTAGGAATAAAAAAAATTTATGTATCAAATTAGAAATATAAGTTGAGATAGGGTATTAAGTTAGTACCTAAAAAGTTGAGGGTATCAAGTTGAAAAACAGTGATAGTTGAGGGTATCAAGTTGCAATTTAGCCTAAAACTATGACCACCGCTTAGGATTCAGTGATGCCTTCGGAGGTTGAGGATTTACCTGAGTTAGAGTCATTTGTTTTGAGCCGTTACCAGAGGCGTATGAGAGTAAGTCGACCATCTACGAGATACTCACTAGTTCGGCAAGATGTGTAGTTCACCGTACCTACATCGTGCCCCGTTTTCATCCACTGAGTACGCGAGAAAAGAACACTGTCGCTACCGATTTAGTCGAGATCGATAGATCGAGATCGGTTAAATCGGTCGAACGGGAACGATTGAATTAAGATTTTTTTTCTCGTTATGGAAATGCTTCTTCGGAATCAAGTCTCATATTCAGCGGGTTGCGTCTCGAGGATTGGCTTTGTGGCTGAGTCGGGAGAGACCTCCCGTTGTTCTGTTTTTCATGCCGTACTTGCTTTGGCTTTGGTTTTCATGAATGCATTTTCGTGAATGCTTTTGATGGTTTTCATGTCGTGCGTTTTCGAACTTCGCATTCGTATCGAATTTCTTGAATAGTGCAGTGTTCTAATCAGTTGCTTATGCGATTGCAGGTGATCGCGTAGGCGACGTCTAAGCGCAGCCAACCAGTCCATCGCCTGAAGCAAAGACTAAGGCGAGTGGCTGACCTTCTTCGTCTCGACCCTCTGTTTCAGAATCAAATATGAAACACAAAAACAATGCTTGTCGTCATAGTGTAGAATCAATAAAATCATGACACGATTCTTCACAAAACACTTGCTATCGAACTGCTTTATATGAAAAACTGATGCCTGCTTTCTTATGCCTTATTTACTTAGCCTATGCAAACTAAAGGATGAATCGATTAACGTTTATCGCAACGATACGGCTAAAGTGCATAAATGACTAAGTTCAAAGAAAGGGTCAGTTTCACACCAAAAGAGAAAGTTAAAGGTTCTAGTAAAAAGATAGAATATTTCATGAATATGCAAAACGGTCATTGGACAACTTATGCATAAGACGTAGTTTCCTCGAACGGTTGTCTAGGCCAAGGAACCGATTCAGCCAAGGAGGAACGAGTATAGCAAGCGCCAGCAATGAATCAGCGCAGGTGATTCGGGAACTTTCGCATAGGGCTCGCTACCCGTCGCGAAAGGGTCGTCATCTAACCCAGATATAGTCCATGATGGCTTGACATTGCCAGTGACCTTCTCCTTTCACTGCTTGAACTAACGCACGTGATATGGGATGATTATGATAACTACTAATGTATACAATTTCATAAGCTTGCTTCAATACATGTTAACATGCAAATCAATCAGGATGGTTAGAAAGATCACCAAATAGCTAACATGTTTTATAAAATTGTTTGAACCAAATGCAGAGTTTGGATTTAATTAGCTACTCGCCAGTACATGTGATCGTACCGACCCTCGCTCTTTGCAGGTGATAGGAATCAAGGAGAACGCGCCAACTGACCAAGGCGACGTTCGTGTTTTGAAGCTTCGACCGCGCATCGAAAACTCCCGTCGCATCAACTTTTGAAGACTCTCTGTAAGTCCAAGAAACATGTCTCGACATCCCTCGCATCCAGGTGGCTGGAATACTTTTGTTGTAAATGAGAGATATATGTATGGAACAACTATCTCATCGATACTCTTTTTGTAATCGAGTCATGTTGTAAAGCCCGCGCGGCACGATTGTAATAGAGTCTGTAAATAATGTTATTATCAATAAAATGCAAAGTTTCTCTGTCTCAATGTGTTGTTCAATTTGTCTGCGCTCTCTCTTAGATGTTGTGTTTCGGATTATCTTATGACTATGCCTTGTGCGATCGTAGCCTAGATTCGCACGGCATCATGTCCGGGGACGACTACCGATTCTTCAGAATCGGGGCATAACAAGATGTACTAAGAAAAATGAAATTAGCAATAAAGCAATAATGTTCAGTAGTTTTGCAACATGTACTTGTCTTCTGACAAGCTCATAGCCTAACTCTTCAACTCCACCACCAAAGAAATTTAGAAACCATATTATTTGGCCTTAAGACCAAGCTCCAATCTCTCGAGGAAAATGGAAAGGAAATTAAGAGAGAAAGAGAAGAGAGAGAGAGATAGTAAAAGGAAAAATTGAAATAAAAATCGAAGGGGTATATATAGATGTAAACCCTCAATTCTTAAAGAATTTTTTATTAATGATAACATTTATGCATTGAATATAAGAGTTCTATTTATAGTTTAAATACAAAAGTTAAATTGTAAAAGTTTATATATAGAGTTTTAATTATAAAGTTTTATTTATAAATATTTATCATACAATAAATATTTTGAGTATGTAAGTATAAATAGAATTGTTTGTTATAAATAATTACAATATTTTTATTTATATATTTTTAGGGTTAGGGATTATTTCTAGGATTATTTAGGTTATATATCTAAATATTTAAAGTTTATTATATGATATATATAAATGTTTCTTTCTATATATTATTAATTGTTATTAATTATATATTTTATTTAAATTTTTTTAAGATTTTGGGATTATATATATATATATAGATATATATATATATAGATAGAGAGAGAGAGAGAGAGAGAGAGAGAGAGAGAGGAGTCATAGGAGAAAAAAAAGAAATTAAGAAAAAAAAGGTGAACAGTGCATGCGGACGCTGTTCACTTATACTTGTTCGAGCCTGCACTTGAGAAGGAGATAGAAAATCCTTTTTTTTTCAAATCGTGATTAATCCTTGTTTGAGTCAAACCAATGTAATCCTTAAATCCTTCTCATCTCCTAATCCAACCTGAATTCAAAATCCAATTTTCTATATATTCTCTCGAGCCATTGTTCTGTCGAATTACTCCAAGAAAACCCAAAATCCCACGAGACGACTCCATCCAATCTCGACCCTCTCCGACTCGTGCAGCCGCGCGCCACCTGTCTCACCACCGTGCGCCACGCCGGAGGACCCCTTGCCAACTGACACAACTGCAATAGCTGCCGAAACCTCGACTGCAAAATTGACATACCGACAGCGAGGTACTAGATTTCTCAATCAATTATTTTTCTGTATACTCAACCGGTTTCCCAAACTATATGATCCTTTAGAAGCCAACCTAACCAACTTAACTCCTGTAAATTATTTTGGGTTGAAGTCGTCTGGATTCGATAGAAACCAAATAAAAAACCATAAAAAAAATTAGCGAATACTTTTATATAAATAGTATATAACAGCCATTGCACTGTTTGGGAAGGCAACTCCTTGTCAATCCATTAACAATTTTGGAAAATAAATTGAACAATCATGCAGACAACATGTAGGACATCGAAACAATGTTTTCACTTTTATTTTTTGTTTGCTATATATTGAGAAAAAATAGGTTAAAAATTATCAAAAATATTTTTTAAAATTATTGAAAAACTCTGATACGGAGTCCGTCCCAACAAACCAGATGACCTCATCGCAACCCAAGGACATCTAAAGATGTGTACAGACATTGCAGACGTGTGGGCTTTGACGAAATTCGAATTAGTTACGTGTGCGCAACGAATTCAACCTGTATCCGTCGAAGAACGACATATCGACCACTTTCAAAAATCCTAATTACTTTGTGCACGTTCATCATATCGCGACGAAACTTGTGCTATTGGACTCGTATCTTTTTTTTGGTTTTGTGACCCAAGTTTGGTCTGATTCTGAGACAGTTGACCGAATCACCGTTTTGGCGACCCACGATACGATTAAACGGGTGATTTTGTGCATGACTCATCGAAATCCAAAATTCGAGATTGAATATCTTTCTGCAGCCATGCGACAGGAAAAAGAAAACGAATTCATGCAGTTGAAGCAAGGAAATATAACGGTACGACAGTACACGGCAGAATTCAACAAACTGGCCAAATTTGTTGGAGTGTACCTGCCTACAATTGCAAGTCACGTTCGACGATTCGAAGTAGGTCTGCGTCCCTCTATCGCCAATGTTTCGGTGCCTGAATACGAGACTATGGGCGAGTCACTTATCCACGCCCTCCGTCTGGAGCCTCAGTATCCTCCTGTCACTACTGGCGCTGTTCACTTTAATAACAAACGCCATAGTAATACAGGATGCAACAATGCGCATAAGCTTCCAAACCACGACAACGGAGGCAGCAACCAGGGGAGGAACCGAGTAGTTTGCAATCACTGCCACAAGGTGGGACACATGGCTAACGAATGCTTAATAAAAATTGGAGCATGCTTTGAGTGCGGTCGAGTAGGGCATGTCGCACGCAACTGCCCTGAAGGTGGGTCGAACCAATGGCCCCTGCAACACCAACAGAACCGAGGCCAAGCACCTCGGGCTACACATACCGTGCCACAAAATGGCCAAGACCGTCGCCCCAATGCCCAGGGCCGCATCTACGCCATGACCCGGGACGAAGCGTTCGCATCTGACACAGTCGTGACAGGCACACTGCATTTCAATAACAAACCTGCTCGTATACTGTTTGATTCAGGTGCTACGTATAGCTTTATATCGACGGATTTTGTCGTCGAACACAAATTTCCTGTGACACTGCTGGGCCTTAATCTTAGTGTCAACATACCGTCGGGCGCGTCACTCCTTGTAAACTTAGCCTGCGAAGACGGAATTATCTGTATAGGTGGTCAAAAGGTAGGTCTCAATACGATAGTCCTAGACATTAAGGACTACGATATCATTTGGGGAATGGATTGGCTCGGTCCGTTGCAATGAAAACCATCGACTGCGTCGAAAAGACGGTTACCTTCCGTATACTTGGAGTGCATGAATGCTGATATTCGTGTGGTGAGGCATCGTAGACCTGCATGGTGATCTCGAATATCGGCTCGCAGGATGTGTATTCCGGGTTGTGAAGGCTATTTAGCGTCTGTTCGAGACATGAGACAGGATGGTGCAAACGCGGGTCAGGCCAACGTTGTGGCAGAATTCCCAGACGTGTTTCGGATGAGCTGCCCGACATGCCACCTGATCGAGAGATAGAGTTCACCATGACACATTCCCTGATACCCGATTGATCTCTAAAGCTCCGTACGTAATGGCCCTACAGAGCTTAAGGAACTCAAAATACAGTTGAAGAGTTGCTCGATAAGGGATTCATATGGCCTAGCGTCTCGCCATGGGGAGCGCCCGTATTGTTTGTCAAAAGAAAGACAGCTCAATGCATCTTTGTATCGATTACCGAGAGCTGAACAAGGCCATCGTCCGAAACAAATATCCATTGCCCCATATAGATAACCTGTTCGATCAGTTATAAGGCGCCTCTGTGTTTTCTAAAATTGATCTTCGTCGGGTTACCATCAACTCAAGATTAAGCCAGACGATGTGCGAAGTCAGCCTTTCGTACTCGATACGACCATTACGAATTTCTGGTAATGCCGTTCGGCCTAACGAACGCCACAGCTGCTTTCATGGATTTAATGAATCGGGTGTTTCGACCCTTCCTCGACAAGTTCGTAGTAGTCTCTGTAATCCCCTTCCCGAAATTTTAATATATTTTTATTTATTTATTTATTTTATTTGAATTACGATTTTAGAATTTTATAAATAATTAATTAGATAATTATTACGGTGGATGACTTTAGCCACGGTTGAGTTTTGAAGTACCAGATGGCTAGAAATCATGACACGGATAGCGTTATCACGTGCCTTGACTAATGTGTTAGCCATGGTAGGGAAGACCCAGCCATAGTATGTCATAACTAGAAAAACCAGGCCAAGTTGCGACCTAACCTTTAAAGACATTTTAATTTATTAATTATATTATTGACTTGTAGGAGATCCGGTTGTGTCGATTTAGCTCGGACTAGATCCGAACCGAAACCGAGCCCATGTAATCTTGTAGTGAGGCCAAAGACGTCCATGTAGACGTACATATTACATTTATTAATTTTGATTGTCCAAATAGGCATTTCATATATAAGGATATATATATATATATATATATATATATATATATTAAATATATATATATATTTATTGTTATTGAATTGATATTCTATTTTAGAAATAGGATGAACACCATACTTAGCTACCATTGTGCAGTTGGCGATTTTAGGCTATACCTGCAATTTCAAATACATCTAGTATTGAATCACTGTATTTTGTTCTCCTACATTTTGTTATTATTATTGTTATGATAATTGATGTGTATATATACGTATATAATTATTATTGGTTATTTCCTATTTTTGATAAAAATGTATTTATATCTGTGTACATATGGTTATAATAACACTATACTAGGAAGATGTAATATTATGATTTTTATAGAAAATTGGAAGTATTATATCATATATATAATATATATATATAATATATATTATATATTATATATATATATTATATATATAATTATATATATATATATAGGCATAAATATATATTCAGAATTTATTAATGTATACATATATACGTGTTATATATATATAGGTGTGTATATATGTATATATACATGTATAATAGATATGAAGTAAAGGCAAACCCGATCCCGGCCCAGACCAAGACCCCACACCCCAGGCCGAGACCCCAACTTCCCACAGAGCAGCCCAACCCGAGAGAGAGATATGATATACGTGTATATATATATATATATATATAGTAGAGAGATCGAGGGAGAGAAAACGAGAGAGAGGATGAGAAAAACCCTAACCCCGCCCACATAGCCTGGCCACCGTCGCCTCGCGCGTGCCCCTGGACGTCGCTCGCAGCCGCCGGACCACCGCTGGAACTGGCCGCACTCGGCCACACAACAGCGGCAGCGGCCAGAGCAACAACCGCAACAGCTGTAGACGCCAAATTCACAGGTCTTATTCTCCTCCATCGTTTAATCATTTTCCCTTCCAATTGATCCTTTTTAATCGCAACATATTCACCTAAAAACCCTGCTAATTAGTTTGTATAGGATCGGATTCGATTAGACAGTAGGTCGAATGAGAAATCGATAAAAAATTGTCAGAAATAGGACAGTTTTAGGTATTCAAACACCAATTTGGAAGGCAAACCATTGCCAAACCATCGGCTGATTAAGAATCTAATTGAACAAGTTTTTAGACAACATATACGAGGTTAAAACCATTCTTGTAGTTCCTGGTTTCATTAACTATGTACAAAGTAAATTTGATTTCCAAAATCAAGAAAAACCTATGAAAACTGTTTTAGAAATTTAGGAAAAACCTTCGATACGACGTGCGTCCCGCCAATCCGGGCGACGTGGTCGCGAACCGAAGGCATCGAAAGGTGCGTATCGGCTCGTGGACGTGTGGGCTTTGACGGAGTTCAAATTGGTTGTGTGTGCGCGACGAATTTGATGCGTATCCGTCAAAATTCACCGTATCGTCCTCTTTCCAAATTTCTCAATTACTTTGTGCACGTTCGTCAAATCGAAACGAAACTTGCGCCAACAGGACCGTATCATTTTTTTGGTCCTGTATGTCGAGTTTGGTCCGATTCTGAGACAGTTGATCGGATCGTCGTTTTGCGGGCCCCACTATCCAACTCAACGGACGATTTTGTGCACGGCCCACCGGAATCCAACTTGGACATACGGTTGGGTTCGTATCAGAAAATCGGACCTGTAGACATATAGTTTGACGACTTTAGAGACCATAGACTTTGTCAAGCTTTTTGGTGCAAAGCGGGTCCAATGACGGATACCATTTTGACCCAAAATTATCGTTTTGCACCTGTGTCCAGAATTGGACTTAAGGACAGGCTATCCTAGCTAATTTGACTATTCTAAAAATATTGGTAATATTATTTCAGCATCCAGAGACTTTTGCATGTGTTGACTGTGTGGCTCACTGAGTGGTATAGTATTATCGGTTTCACCAGCTAAGGACATCAGGCAAGTGCACTTTCTGATTGCTTTCGATTCATAGTAGTTTACACATTTCATGTTTACATATGTCTTACTGCTTGTTGACACGCTCGTCACACGGAGACTAGTATCATGGATCTCTACTTATATTTCGTCATTATCATGTTTTCGTGTTTCGTGACTTGTTCGAGTCCATGAGTACTAGTCGAGAGGAGAAATATCTTAGTAGACGTGTGAACTACCCCTTACCCATCCCAAAATGTCTATTCTTGAATAATAGCAGCTGCACACGACACGTGCAGGGTGTCGGATTTACCTCCAGCCGTTCACATATCGAAACTGATATTTCAAACCACATAGATAGTTGTCTTTTATTTGTTTCCTTGTTTTCTTCACCGCTTGCCATGACATCAGTTACTTTCTAGTTTTCATCTCACATATGTTATTTTTATGTCTTGTGAATTCTATTGTATTTTCGCATTGCCGTCGGTTTGTGTGCTTGTTCCATTCCTGACTGGAAACCAATATTTTTCAGGTTTAGCCGCGATTACTCTTAGCACTGGAGGGCATGGGTATTTCTGAGGTCAACCTAAATAGTTGAATTAGCTGTCTTTTCTATTTTGTGAGACATTGTATTTTCTAGCAAATATGAAGTTGTGAAACCTTGTAATTTGTAAATTTGATTTAATAATGTGAATGATCAATAATTGTATATTTTGTGATTTTTGAGCATATTAGCCGTGACAGCGTTCTACCGCCGACTCTGTGGCGTAGGCTGGCTTGGACACGTCTCGTATCCGAAAAGCGGGTGCGGATCGTGACAAGTTTTGTGGTGGCCCATGCAGGTCCGTTTTTGCAAAATTGTGCGAACTCGTGGTAGTACCATATTAGTCGTACTACTGCGAGCCTGCGACTAGGAAATGCTCATTCACAGCTAGGAATAAGTCAATTTTAGGAAAATAATTAGGACTAGGAGTCCCTAGTTTACTTTGACAGTTGGGTAGTTAAGGTTGCTACATAGGCCTCATCGAATTCTAAATCCTATTAGATGATTTCATAGAAGGATGCACTTGTATTCTGATTCGATAGTATTTCTAAAGTGGGTAGATTCGTAACCCTCTTTTCGAAAGTTTAGAAAGTACCCTTTTATTCATTTGTTTGAATTAAAATGTGATTTTTAGAATTATATAAATATTATAGAAGGTCTTAGTCACGGTTAAGTTTTGGAGTGCGGGATAACCAAGAATTTTGGCACTGAGAGTGTAGTCGAGTGTTTTGACTAGTGTTCTAGCCATGGTAGAGAAGGCCGAGTCATAGGTGTGCACTAACTAGGAAAACCAGGCCAAATCGTGACATAACCCTAGGAATAATTTAATTACTTATTATTAAGATTATTGTTTTTAGAAGACCTGGTTGTTCCAAACTAGCCCGAATCCAACCCAAGTCCTAGTGGTCATGTAGTGCGACCAACGTCGTCCATGTAGATATGTAGATGTGATATATATTGGTAGTCCATTTCTAGTATTGTGAATAATTTCTATAAATTATATATTGAATAAAATATATGTATTATTGCTATTCAAATTTATATTTTACTTGGAAATAGGATAACCTTCTCTTAGAATGATATTTTGGGATTCTTGGAATTTACTTAGGCTAAACATATATTTGTGTATAAATATATTCATAATAGGTAGACATAGTGCTTTATACGTATTTTTCCTTGATCTTGAATATTAGAGAAATATAAATTTAAGTTTATATTTCTTTTGTCTTCGGTCATTTCTCCCTAATCATGATCATTTGTACAACTTTATCTTATGTCTTTTCTAAACATCGCCATATCATAAGTTCGTATCACTTATATTCTTTTCCTTGGACCTAAGGAATTATTTTAAAAATAACTTCTCACTCAATTGTCTATTAATCTCGAGTTAAGTTTTTGGATTCAAAAGTTTCCTCTCAATCGTTGAATATTGATATCCGTGAAATAAGGATTATAAGATTTTACTTATTTCGACTTCGATCATTATCCTTCCTAATCAATTGTTTTCTTTTCAAGAAGCTGATCTTACACTTGAAGAACAGATACTTACATTTTTTCTATCTTTATCGACTTGTATGATATTTTAAACTCCTTTGATATTCTTGAGGATATAGTTGGAATAATTTGATGACTTGCGATGACAAGACAGCAGCGTACTGTCGTCACTTATTTGAATTATCGAGACTGCGGATTCACTGCAGCCAACAGCGCACTGGCGTGGCATGACCCTTAAGTTGAAATAATTTCAAGTAAGCGTGAGTGAAAACATTATTAAAATTATGTCTTGGTCGCCTTATTTCATCCTTAAATTATTATGCCAAGATTAGATAGAGTTGATAGGGTATTTGTTACCGCAACATAGCTTGAGTTGTGGAACCAAGGGTTTAATGCAGCTAGCTGTACACTGGCGAGGCATAAATTCTCGATAAAATGACTTCGACTATGTTTACGAGTTCGAATACCATAGAGACTACGTCTTGTTGGCATAAACTATAAGTTTTCAAATTGATTTGTGTTTATTCCTAGTCACAATCTTCTCGATAAACCGGTAATTCTCCCTTCCTTCTTATCCTTCTATTTTCAGATTGTCTTTTAATGTAATTTCGACTGGATTCCTAAACTTATCTAGATTTTGATTCTAAACTCGTGCCTAAATAATTGTGGCTAAATATTTTAAGCATATCGAAACGATTTTGGAGTTGATCATCCTTGAACAATTTCGATCATGACTATACTTCTTTATTATACTTTGATCGAGTCAATTCGTATCATTTCCTAGTTTTGATCTATAATCATGCCTGAACAGTTTTGCTTAACTAAGTGATCGTTCCTAAACAAATTTGATCACGACTAAACTCTCTTGACTAATCATAATCGTGCATATATTTCAAATCAATTATTGCTAATGTTAAATTTCGCATTCCATTTTGATCATGACTATCTTGACCTTGTTCATGCTCATGCCAACTTTCTAATTTTATCATGCATGGATGACTTGCATGATTAACCTTGATCGTGACTGTATTAACCTTGGGACTATAGCCTTGTTTAGATTACATCTAGAACCTTGATCATTCTTTAGAAATTCGGTCGTAACTAGACCATGTTGACTGTAATTGGATCGTGCCAAATCACACTCTCCTTTTGTCTATTATCTTTATCATTTTGATCATATCCACGATTGCGCGTGACTAATTAGATCATGAATCATATCACTCCATTGATTATACCATTCGTCGTTTTATTCATATCAATTAAAAATTTGGTTTCTTGATTATTCTTCATAGTCGTGCCTAATCGTGCTCTTTAAAATTTTGAAGACGAAATATTCTAAGGTGGGTAGAATTAAACCCACATCCCTGCTTTCAATTTTTTATTTTATTTTGTTTTATTTTAATAAATTTTAGTTAGAAATAGATTTTATTTGTAACCACTATAGAATATATTTTGATGACAACATAATTTTGTCAAACTATTTTGGATTTAGAATTTATAAAATATCGTTTAAATTATTTGCTAATATTAATTATCAATTAAATTCATTTTGTTATATATATTGTTTGATTCAGTCTTGGACTAGCAAAGATATGTACTGTTTAGATAATATACACAATATTTTCCAAGTCATTTGATAAACATATTATCCATTTAAATTATTATTGTATTATATTTAGATCCGATCAAATGCATTTTTTAATATTTTAATAAAATCTTGAATTATTTTTAAAATCATTATGGATTGATTTTGATTTGTTAAGTCCAATTTATTTAAATCTTAGAAAGATTTGATCATCCTATTCCTTAAATTCGAGGACGAATCATTCTAAGGTGGGTAGGTTGTAAGCCCACTTTTCGTTTTCTTACATTCTCCATTTAGTTTATTTTAGTTTAATTATTTTTTCAAATCGGGAAATAATTTTTATTCTATTTCTATTTTAGATATTTTGGAAAAAAAAAAGAAAGAGAGGAGAGATTTGCAACACTTTAGAAGATATTTTATTCTAGGGTTATTTGAATTAATATTTATCAAGAGTTTTATTAAATTCAAAGTACTACTATATTATTTTAGAAAATATTGTATTTGTGGAAAATATACATCTATAAATATCTTAATTATTCTTAACAATATTTTGGCAATTGACTTTATTACAAGGATTATTTAAAGTAATAGGTATTATTTAGATAATATTTTTATGATTGATTTGGGGTATGATTGGGTCAAATCCCTAGTTCCCAAAACCTCCAACCATCTAAATCCCTATCCCTAATTCCCAAAATCAATTCCACATCCCTAACCCTAGATTTCCCTTTCCAGAGTTTCAAAAATTTCTATTCATTTATTTATTCACATATTTTATTTGTCAGGGTTGAATGGAGATTTCGTCGATACTTTGTTCATGATTATTTTCTTATCAAACTTGTTTCAAAATTGAAGATGAGAGCATTTTAGAGCTTTTAGAGTTTCAAACCTTTTCTCCCTATTTTATTTATTTGATCAATTTCTTTATCATAAATTTTACTACTTTTCCCAATCTACCAAGTCTGCCTATCCTAGTAGTCCTTAAATTCGAGGACGAATTTATTTCTAAGGTGGGTAGATTTGTAATCCCCCTTCTCGAAATTTTTAAATATTTTTATTTATTATTTAATTTTATTTATTTGAATTACGATTTTAGAATTTTATAAATAATTAATTAGATAATTATTACGGTGGATGACTTTAGCCACGGTTGAGTTTTGAAGTACCAGATGGCTAGAAATCATGACACGGATAGCGTATCACGTGCCTCGACTAATGTGTTAGCCATGGTAGGGAAGACCCAGCCATAAGTATGTCCTAACTAAAAATCAGGCCAAGTTGCGACTTAACCTTTAAAGACATTTTAATTAATTATTAATTATATTATTGACTTGTAGGAGATCCGGTTGTGTCGATTTAGCTCGGATTAGACCCGAATTGAAATCGAGCCCATGTAATCTTGTAGTGAGGCCAAAGACGTCCATGTAGACGTACATATTGCATTTATTAATTTTGATTGTCCAAATAGGCATTTCATATAAAGGATTTATATATATAATATATATTTATTGTTATTGAATTGATATTCTATTTTAGAAATAGGATGAACACCATACTTAGCTACCTTTGTGCAGTTGGCGATATTTAGGCTATACCTGTAATTTCAAAACATCTAGTATTGAATCACTGTATTTTGTTCTCCTACATTTTGTTATTATTATTGTTATGATAATTGATGTGTATTATACATATATAATATTATTGGTTATTTCCTATTTTGATAATAAATGTATTTTATATCTGTGTACATATGGTTATATAACACTATACTAGGAAGATGTAAATTATGATTTTTATAGAAGATTGGAAGTATTATATCATATGTGTATATATATTATATGTTTAATTATATAGGCATATAATATATATTCAGAATTTATTAATGTATATACATATATACATGTTATATATATATATATATATATATATATAATCTTATATATAATATTATTATATATATATATAATATATATATATATATTGTGTGTATATATGTATATATACATGTATAATAGATACGAAGTAAAGGCAAACCCAATCCAGCCCAACCAAGACCCCACACCCCAGGCCGAGACCCAACTTCCCACAGAGCAGCCAACCCGAGAGAGAGATATGCATATATAGCTATATATATAGTAGAGAGATTGAGGGAAAGAAAAGAGAGAGAGGATGAGAAAAAACCCTAACCCGCCCACATAGCCTGGCCACCGCCGCCTTGCGTGTGCCCCTGGACGTCGCTCGCAGCCGCCGGACCACCGCTGGAACCGGCCGCACGTGGCCAACAGCAGCGGCAGCGGCCAGAGAACAACCGCAGCAATTGTAGACGCCAACTTCACAGGTCTTATTCTCCTCCATCGTTTAATCATTTCCCCTTCCAATTGATCCTTTTTAATCGCAATACAACAAAACCCTGCTAATTAGTTTGTATAGGATCAGATTCGATAAGACAGTAGGTCGAATGAGAAATTGATGAAAAATTGTCAGAAATAGGACAGTTTTAGGCATTCAAACACCGATTTGGAAGGCAAACCATTGCCAAATCATCGGTTGATTAAAGAATCTAATTGAACAGGTTTTAGACAACATATACGAGGTTAAAACCATTCTTGTAGTTCCCGATTTCATTAAGTATGTACAAAGTAATTTGATTTCCAAAATCAGGAAAAACCTCTGAAAACTGTTTTAGAAATCTAGAAAAAACCTTCGATACGACGTGCGTCCCACCAATCCGGGCGACGTGGTCGCGAACCGAAGGCATCGAAAGGTGTGTATCGGCTTCGTGGACGTGTGGGCTTTGACGGAATTCAAATTGGTTGCGTTGTGCGCGACGAATTTGATGCGTATCCGTCGAAATTTACTACATCGGCCTCTTTGCAAATTTTCCAATTACTTTGTGCACGTTCGTCAAATCGAAACAAAACTTGCGCCAACAGTACCATATCATTTTTCTGGTCCTGTATGCCGAGTTTGGTCCGATTCTGAGACAGTTGACCGGATCGTCGTTTTGCGGGCCCTACGATCCGACTCAATAGGCGATTTTGTGCACGGCCCACCGGAGTCCAACTTTGGACATACGATTGAGTTCGTATCCAGACCTGTAGACATATAGTTTGACGACTTTAGAGACCATAGACTTTGACACGCTTTCGGTGCAAAGCGGGGCTAACGGCGGACACCGTTTTGACCCGAAATTACCGTTTTGCCCCTGTGTCCAGAATTGGACTTAAGGACAGGCTATCCTAGCTAATTTGACTATTCTAAAAATGTTGGTAATGTTTATTTCAATATCCGGAGACTTTGTATGTGTTGACTGTGTGGCTCACTGAGTGGTATGGTATTATCGGTTTCACCAGCTAAGGACAACAGGCAAGTGCACTTTCTGATTTCTTTTCGATTCATAGTAATTTATACATTTCATGTTTATACATATGTCTTGCTGCTTGTTGACACGCTCGTCACACGGAGACTAGTATCATGGATCTCTACTTACTATATTTCGTGATTATCATGTTTTCGTGTTTCGTGACTTATTCGAGTCCATAAGTACTAGTCGGGAGGGAAAATATCTTAGTAGACGTGTGAACTACCCCTTACCCATCCCAAAATGTCTATTCTTGAATAATAGCAGCTGCACACGACACGTGCAGGGTGTCGGATTTACCCCCTAGCCGTTCACATGTCGAAACTGATATTTCAAACCACATAGATAGTTGTCTTTTATTTGTTTCCTTGTTTTCTCACCGCTTGCCATGACATCAGTTACTTTCTAGTTTTCATCTCACATATGTTATTTTCATGTCTTGTAAATTCTATTATGTTTTCGCATTGCCGTCGGTTTGTGTCATGCCCCAGAACCAGAATACTGGAGAGCAGGGGACAGACACAGCCAGCTACGTACATTGAAGTGAATCCCACCTCGCAATACGGTCACGGTTGTCTAGATGCATGAGGGTTTGCTACAAGCCATTAGTCTCTTAGGGTCAAGAACAAACCTAGTGTCTCAATCTCAAGCAAGCAAGTAAATGTAACAAGATGGTAGATCATCAGACATACAAGTAAGGCGTCCCAAACATTACATATTCAGATGATCATGAAGCTAGTCATACAAAATACGAAGACTAGCAAGAGTTTAAATCATACATGATCAACCCTAGGATTTGTCAATCATGTTACAGCCCGTAGGCAGACAGAAATTAAAGTTTCAACACGAGCTAACACTTGCTCGGCGGCTAAACGCCTCAAGAGAATAATTTACAATAAAGTGGGAGAACAAAATAAGAAACCCACTCGTTGCCAGGATTACGTCTGGTGTTCACTATATGGTTGGAAGGCAGGGAGATCCTCGGGTGCTACTCCGAAATCTGGCCATACAAAACCAGCTGGGTCAGACCCCAGAAAGAGCAAGTGCCACAAGGGAGGCTTCACTTAAGAACTAAAACCAGCATATTAGCACATAAGGAGATAAATGAATTAACAAAAGACATGAGTTAGGAAAAAACAGGGTGATAAACGATAAGATAACTAGAGGACTATTCCGGTAACCAAGTTACAACCCGTAAACCAAACAAGGACCGGGGTTGTAACCCTTCACCTGAACAGAACTTAGTCTCTAACCAATTATTGATAAAGTAAAGCATACACAAGCATGTCTTGAGATAGCCATGTACTGGATCTAGACAAGACTAGACAAGACTCCATCCATCAATCACGGCCAAGCAATGAGTACGGCTTGATACTTTAACTAACTAGGGTTATCACAAGCCTAGTTACTAACAAGATGTATCGAGATGTTCCAACAGCCACAAGCCCTGCAGTCTTAATCCAGGTTATCCGGTCACAAGTTGAGAGAGTTGGATTAGGTGACTTAGAGGTGCAACACATGACAGTGTGCTGGAAATGTGCCCTACTCGACGGCAGGCTACAAGTCCAATTAGAGCGTCCAGATAACGGGACTGCCTGTAGCTGGGAAACCTCTTCATGGACTACTTGATCAATCTAGTCATTATCCTAGTCAGATTCAGTACGAATTCCTGACCGTGGAAATCAGGAATTCATATCCTAGATATGATGCAAGATGAGACATGTAACTTATACAAGCACAAACACCCACAGTGTCAAGATTAGAGTTACTTAGCAAGTCAAGCTAGCCGTCACAACAACATATCGAGATTATCATGTTAGGTTACTTTATCAAGTCAAGAGTGCGTCACAACGGACCACCATCAAGAATTATCATGTCAAGTTACTTGTCAAGAGTGCACCACGACGGGTCATTAGCAAGAATTATCATGTTACTTGATTCTTGTTAAGAGTGCGCCTTAACAGGCCACTATCGTGTTCTATCCTTACATTATGATGAATGAGAGGAACTTGCATAAAATAGCTAATAACATATTCTTGAAGCCAAGAAAAAGATCTACAACTTTCATGTTTTGAGTTTTTCCAGATTTTAGCTACAAAACAGCTCAAAGAAGCAAAAACAGTCATTTGGAGTGACCTGCGCGCAAGTTGCGCGGGCAAAATCGTCCACGGCAAACGTTGCGCGCAAGTACGGCGCGCGGGAGCGCGGCCGCGGAATTTGCGCATTGCACGCAGGCAAAATCGCCCACGGCGCACGTTGCGCGCAAGCACGGCGCGCGGGCGTGCGGCAGAGAAGTGCGCGGTGCGCGCGGCGCGCAAGTTGCGCATTGCGCTCAGGCAAAATCGTCCACGGCGCACGTTGCGCGCAAGCGCGGCGTGCGGGCGCGCGACAGAGAAGTGCGCGGGCGCGCGGCGCACAAGTTGCACATTGCACGCGGGCAAAATCGCCCACGGCGCACGTTGCGTGCAAGCGCGACGCGCGGCAGCGAAGACACTGCACGCGGCACTGTTCATCGTCCCGACCACACTAAAAGGTGTGGGGAACCCGTGAACTCAAAAATGGCATAACTTTCTCATACGAAGTCGAAATCAAGCGGTTCAAAAGCCAAAATTGGGTAGAATTGAATTTCCTACAACATGGAACCATTAGATTTTGAAAATAACCAAGTTTCATAGATCAAAACCAAGAAAAACCGAAAAGTTGCAAACTTAGATCTACAAGAATCTATCCATCAAACCCAAAAATGCCAAGTTCTAAAGAGGCTTAGAATCAAGTAAGGAAGAGAATGGAACAATAAAACTTGAGATCCATCATAAAGCAAGTTGCACTTGCCTATGCTTGGTAGGTGGGAGGAGTAAATGAAGAAGATGAAGAAGTAAATGCAAAATAATGGAGGAGAGAGGAGTTGACTTATATAGCAACCCCTCTCATCTCAACCCAAAATCAACCAAACCAAGACAAGCCAAGTCATGTTGAACCAAGTTGGACCAATCAAGTCAAGATTTAAACCAAGGCTAAGCTAAGCAAGATAAGTCAAAATAAGGGCCACCTGACAATTGTCAGAAATCCGTATACGTATCCTAAAAAATACGTATAACGGGAAACGGGAGTGACAGTTTGTGTGCTTGTTCCATTCCTGACTGGAAACTAATATTTTTCAGGTTTCCTCGCGATCACTCTTAGCACTGGGAGGGCATGGGTATTGCTGAGGTCAACCTAAATAATTGAATTAGCTGTATTTTCTATTTTGTGAGACATTGTATTTTCTAGCAAATATGAAGTTGTGAAACCTTGAAATTTGTAAACTTGATTTAATAATGTGAATGAGCAATAATTGTATATTTTGTGATTTTTGAGCATATTGGCCGTGACAACGTTCGACCGCCGACTCTGCGGCGTAGGCTGGCTTGGACACGTCTTGTATCCGAAAAACGGGTGCGGGTCGTGACATCTTCATCGACGATATACTCGTCTACTCGAAGGACAAGCGGCAACACGCCGAACATCTGCGGACCGTGCTTCAGACCCTTCGGGAAAATCAGTTGTATGCGAAGCAGAGCTAGTGTGAATTTTGGCTGAGCAGCGTCGTATTCCTCGGACACATCATTTTATCCGAAGGCATTGCAGTCGACCCAAAGAAAGATGAAGACGTTGTCGATTGGAAACGACCAGCGTCAGTCGGCGAGATTCGAAGCTTCCTTGGCTTAGCAGGATACTACTGACACTTCGTGAAGGATTTTCCGAAGATCGTATTGCCTCTGACTCGCCTCACCCAGAAAGGAGTCACTTTTGAATGGTCAGACGACTGTGAAGCTTCCTTCCAGGAGTTAAAGCAACGGCTCGTCTCGGCCCCGATACTCACACTTCCATAAGGGACCGAGGGATTCTAGATCTTCAGCGATGCGTACGGCCAGGGTTTGGGGTGTGTGCTAATACAACGGAACAAGGTGATATCTTTTGCTTCCCGACAGCTAAAGTCGCACGAGAAGAACTATCCCACCCATGACCTGGAGTTAGCGGCGATTGTGTTCGCATTGAAATTGTGGCATCACTATCTTTATGGTGTGGCGTGTGCGATCTATACGGATCACAAGAGCCTCAAGTATCTATTCACGTAGAAGGAGCTGAACTTGCGGCAAATGCGCTGGCTTGAACTGATCAAAGATTACGACTTGACAATTGATTATATGTCGGGCAAGGAAAATATTGTGGCAGACGCTCTGAGTCGGAAGTATATTGCCTCGCTATCTATCGACCGCCGATTGCTACGCGATTTAGAAGAGATGGGAATCGACCTCCGGGTTCCATTCAGGGATGTGTAGTTGGCACAGTTGCAGTTAGAGCCGTGCTTACGAGAAAAGATCAAGACCGCTTAGAAGGATGATCCGTACCTGAAGAAAGTGCCAGAGCAAATTTTAACGGATAGTACGACCGACTTTGCGGTAGACGAAACCGACGTGCTTCGATTGAAGGGTAGGCTATGCGTTCTGGACCATTCAAAACTTAGAAAGGAGATATTGACGGAGGCGCACTATGCAAAATATACCTTGCATCCTGGCAGCACAAAGATGTACAGGACCTCCGTACGACCTTCTGGTGGTACGGAATGAAGAGAGATACGGTGCTCTTCGTGTCGTAATGTATTGCCTGTCAGCAGGTGAAAGCTGAGCATCAGAGACCAGGCGGGGAGATGCAGAACCTTTCCATTCCAGAATGAAAATAGGATCATGTTACTATAGACTTTGTTGTTGGCCTGCCGAAGATGCCGCAGGAAAACGATGCCATCTGGGTCATCGTTGATCGACTAACCAAGTCAGCGCACTTCATTGCCATTAAAGTTAATTGGAGCGTTGATCGCCTGGCTCAGATTTATCTTGACGAGATAGTACGGCGGAACGGAGTCCTTGTATCTATCATCTCTGATCGGGATGCACGATTTCTATCGTGCTTCTGGAGTAGCCTTCATTCAGCTCTATGTACCAAGTTGAAGTTCAGCTCAACTTACCATCCCCAGACTAGTGGCCAAACGGAGCGTGTGAATCAGGTTTTCGAAGACATGTTACGGCTCTGCGCAATTGACTTCAAGTCGAGTTGGGACGTTCATCTACCGTTGGCCGAATTTGCATACAACAATAGCTATCAGTTCAGCATCCAAATGGCACCGTACGAAGTCTTGTACGGTCGGAAGTGCAGATCACCCATTTACTGGAATGAAGTCGAATAACGGCAGATTCTTGGCCCGGAGCTGGTGTGTCACGCCCCAGTACTGAAATACGGAGACGGACTAGGCCAGCTACTCCATATGAGGTGTACAAACGTCATACGGCGATCGTGGCTGTCAAGAGACAAGGGGGGTGCTTGCTACATTCAAGTCTCCTATGGTCACATAGAGCATCTATGTCTCAATCATTCAAGCAAAAAAAAATCAATTAATGAACATATGAGATAAAACAGTAAGGCGTCCCCGACGCTTCATCAGAATGGTCATGGGGATCTAGCTTTATAAGTTAGCTAGCCCAGAGAGTCAAAGGTACATAAATGTATTCAGCTGCAGTCTGATTTAGTTACAAATTATGCAAGACAAAATGTCCAGATTAGCCGGCTAAACAGGTGCCGGTGGCTAAACGCCAGAACATAAGTATAGATACTAGAGTGGTGGAGAAGAAACCCACTCGAGTCCCCCGCCAGCCATGCTCCTAGTATGCACCATTGACGTCAGAAAAGAAGGTCGGATCCTCAGGTTCTGCTACGTGATCTAGCCCAACAAAACCAGCGGGGTCAGCCCCGAATAGCAAGTACCACAAGGGAGCACAAAAGAGTGAGATAAAACCCAAGCATAAAGTAATAATATAAATAATAATAAAAGCTTCCGGTCGTAACCTCGGTCCACAGCCTGTCCTAGCACGATAGACCAACCCAACAACCAAACAAGGACATGGGTTGGACCACGCACCATGACAGTCCATGTCCTTCGGCTACTAATGGAAGGCACAAACACAGTCTAGTCGTTTTTCAAGTGGCCATTCATTCCTGTAGCTTTCTATATTTGGCGGAGTTATCCCCGCGATACTGATTAAAAGGAATCCTCAGATCATGTCAACCCAGCAGGGCTAGCCAAACCATAAGACATATAACACATTGATTTTGCACCAGTCCCCCGGAGGGCTACCGCGCTAAAACATATAACTCATAGCTCGTAGAGGTCGGATATAGCCATCCGCTATAGGCGAATGAAACCATATCTGTGGCGGCCAACCCGACACGTCAGGACTGGACCTGGGGTGGCTAGTATGGCACGATCTCGGGATTCTTCCCACCCAATGCATCTACCAAGTTAGTTGCCTAATTAATCCCTAGGTTATCCTTATGGTTCACATGTCGTGGTCCCATGTTCACTCCTCTACATGTCATACATTGTACGAGTACCCCAAGAAGGGATCCGTACTGGCTCAAGGAGTCATACGTATGTACCTCCTTCTTGGTGTAATGCAACACACAACACATACCATGTCATTGCTACCGACCATTCGCTATGTAAATGCTGGACTCTTAGAGGTACTGGCAGGTATCATGTAGGAACACTTAGCGCATAGGACAGCACCTCGGTGCTCACATAGATTGTACCTTAGTACACATATAGGGTTATCCAGCCATCGCATAGGTAGTCAGATTAGAAATGAGGACTAAGATACAAAGGAAGATGCGGCTGAGGCTCATGCGGCCAGACTGCATGCGACCGATAAATGAAGTCTGCATGACTTCATGCGGCTGAGAAGGAAACAAGCATATGCGGCAGTGGAGAGATGGGCGCATGCGGCTGAAGGAAACAAGCATATGCGGCAGTGGAGAGATGGACGCATGCGGCTGAAGGAAACAAACATATGCGACAGTGGGGAGATGGGCGCATGCGGCTGAAGGAAACAAGCATATGCGGCAGTGGGGAGATGGGCGCATGCGGCTGAAGGAAACAAGCATATGCGGCAGTGGACATTCAAGCCATGCGGCCAAGACTACCACGAGCTATGCGGCACAGGCTCATGCGACTGCGAATGCTTATGCGGCTGACACTGCCATGCGCCATACGGCACGGGCTCATGCGGCTGCGAATGCTTTGCGGCTGACACTGCCATGCGCCATACGGCACAGGCTCATGCGGCTGCGAATGCTTATGCGGCTGCAAATGCTTATGCGACTGTAAATGCTTATGCGGCTGCAAGGGACTATTCATCATCCCTACCAGAACCAGCACAGACGAACCTAAGAGATGTCTGAATGTTGTTTTAGCCACAACTTCTCCAAAACAAGGCAAAATCTAACTTTTAAAGGGTCAAAATTGCATAGAATCAAATTTCCTACAACATAGGGCCATTAGTTTTAAAAAATACCCAAGTTAGATAGATCAAAACCATGAAACCCTAGTTTTAGGAACTTAGATCTACACAATTCTAGCCATTAAAATCAAAAACTTCAAGAACTAAACTTGTAGAGAATGAAGAGAAGAACAATATAGACAAATAATATCAAGGAAAAATCAAGAATAAAACAAATGCACAAATCTCCACTTTTGAGCAAGTTGTACTTGCCTATGGGTGGTGGTTGAGGGAAATAAATGGAAGAGTGAATGAGGAGAGAGAGTGAGGAAGAGAATATAAATAGGGGTTGGCTTAAGAAAACCCTAATCCCTAAACATGCTCTAACCATTCCACTAATGACATGCTTAAGAGCTATATGCAACCATTAATAAACAGAATTATGCTCATGCTAAATACAGATACCGTATACAGAATTCATGAAAGAATATGTATATTGGGATCGAGGAGTGACATCTCTATCCTCAGAAAAATTTCGTCCTCGGAATTTCAGCCAAGACAAAGATAAAGGTATCCGGGCAAGTAAGGTGCAATTACAATCTATGCTAGCAACCTATCATTAGCAGTCATTGATCGTATATTTCAAAATGGTGCAAAACAATCATGTAAACAGATTACCAAGGCATGAGGAGAAACATACCTCCTGAGTCGAACAAGTGCGGATACCGAGATCTAATCTCGTCCCCGCGCTCCCAGGTTGACTCTTCCGGAGAGTGATGGCCCCAAGCGACACAGACAAGACTAATGGTCCGGTTCTTAACCACCTTCTCTCGCCGGTCCAAAATAGACACGGGTTGTTCCTCGTAAGTTAGGTCGGTACCCACGACTAACTCCGAATGGTCGAGGACATGACTCGGATCCGGGACATACCCACGCAACTGAGATACATGAAACACATCATGTACGCCAGATAGCGAGGGAGGAAGGGCAAGCCGATAAGCAACATCGCCTACCCGAGCGAGAATCTCAAAAGGACCAACGAATCTCGGACTAAGCTTTCCTCGGGTTCCAAATCTAATGACACCCGGAGTAGGCGAAATCCGCAGAAACACTTGGTCACCAACACCAAACTCTAGAGCCCTACGATGCTGATTTGCCCAGTGTCGGTGTCTGTCTTGCGCGACTCGAAGCCGCTCTCTGATCAACTTGACTGTTTCCACGGTCTGCGTGATCATCTCCGGTCCCAATAATTTTTGTTCTCCCACATCGTCCCATGCCAGAGGGGACCTACACTTCCTTCCATATAATGCTTCAAACGGTGCTATCTGTATACTTGCCTGATAACTATTATTGTAAGAGAACTCTACTAAATGAAGATGATCTTCCCAAGTTCTGCCAAAATCTAAAGTACAAGCCCGTAACATATCTTCCAAGGTCTGAATGGTTCTCTCTGATTGTCCATCCGTCTGCGGATGATAGGCTGTACTGAACCTCAACTTGGTACCCAAACTTTGATGCAAACTCTGCCAAAAGTGAGAGGTGAACCGTGTGTCTCGATCTGATACTATGCTGACTGGAACACCATGCTGCCTCACAATCTGCTTCATATACATTTCTGCCAGCTGTTCAGTAGACTGTCCTACTCTGAAGGGTAAAAAATGCGCAACCTTCGTGAGCCGATCCACGATTACCCAAACTGCGTTTCGGTCGATCGGAGATCTAGGTAAAGCGGTCACAAAGTCCATCGTGATGTGCTCCCACTTCCACTCCGGAATAGGAAGCGGCTGTAACAATCCTGCTAGTCTCTGCTGCTCTGCCTTCACTTGCTGACATACCAAACATCTGGATACAAACCTCGCTATCTCTCTCTTCATGCCATTCTACCAAAAGTGCTGCTTCATATCCTGGTACATCTTCGTGCCTCCGGGATGAATAGAATAAGGAGAACTATGAACCTCTGACATAACTTCATGTCGAAGGTCTCCACCTGGTACACAAAGACGGTTTCCGAATCTAAGTGTACCATCCTCATGGATTACTAACTCCTTCCTGAGACCTGACTCACACTCCGATCGAAGCTTCTGGATTCACGGATCCTCTGCCTGGGCCGCTCTGATCCTCTCTACTAGAGTAGACTGAATCTGCAAACTGGCCATAACTCCCGTATCTTGCGGCAAGATCACTTCAATTTCCATTTCCTGAAGATCTTCCAAAATATGCCTCTGCGTGGTTAGAATGAATGCACCACCTCTCCTGCTCAAGGCATCTGCTACCACATTCGGCTTGCTTGGATGATACTGAAGATTTACATCAAAGTTCTTTAGTAATTCCAACCATCTCCTCTGTCTCATGTTCAGGTCCCTCTGGGTAAATACATACTTTAAGCTCTTATGATCAGTGTAAATCTCCACTCGATCCCCATATAAGTAGTGCCTCCATAACTTAAGCGAAAACACTACTGCTGCTAATTCCAGGTCGTGAGTCGGATAGTTCTTCTCATGATCTCGAAGCTGTCGAGATGCATATGCTATCACCTTACCATGTTGCATCAATACACATCCAAGTCCCTTCCCGGATGCGTCACAATACACTGTAAACCCTCCCAATCCTACTGAAAGTGTCAAGATCGGGGCTGAGATTAACCTCTTCTTTAACTCTTCAAATGATGTCTGACACTCTGCTGACCAGACAAACTCCACATCCTTATGCGTCAAACGCGTCAAGGGTGCCGAAATCCTGGCGAAGTCTGCAACGAACCTCTTGTAGTAACCTGCCAATCCTAAGAAACTACGCACTTCTGCTACCGTCTTTGGAACTGGCCAATTCTCTACTGCCTCAACCTTCTTCGGATCTACTGACACTCCTCCTCCAGAAATAATGTGTCCCAGGAACGAAATATGATTCAACCAAAACTCACATTTATTAAGCTTCGCATAAAGTCGATGCTCCCTCAAGGTCTGTAAAACTGTCCGAAGATGTTTCTCATGCTCCTCCTCACTACTGGAATAGACGAGGATGTCATCTATAAACACTACTACAAACTTATCCAAATAGGGTAGAAAGATGCGATTCATAAAATCCATGAATACTGCTGGGGCATTAGTCAGTCCCAATGGCATTACCAGAAACTCATAATACCCATACCTTGATCTAAATGCTGTCTTGGGTATGTCCTGCTCCCGGACCCTTACTTGATAATATCCAGATTGAAGATCAATCTTAGAAGATGCAAGCCTTACTCAATTGATCAAACAAGTCATCAATCCTTGGTAACGGATACTTGTTCTTCACGGTTACTGCATTCAACTACCGGTAATCAATGCACATTCGCGTCGATCCATCCTTCTTGGGTACCAAAATCACCAGTGCTGTCCAGGGCTATTCACTGTCTCGGATAAACTGCTTCGCCTTCAGTTCTTCTTCATGCTGGTGCAACTTGTCCAACTCTGACTGCGACATCCTGTAAACTCTGTCGACTTTAGGCTCCGTCCCAGGATTCAGCTCAATGCAAAACTCCACATCTCTCACTGGTGGTAAACCTGGAAGCTCATCTGGAAATACATCAACAAACTCTCTAACCACTCGGAGAATCTGCTCCTGCTCAGCCAATGCTTCTGCAATGATGCCCTTGGGTCGATCCTCCAATGATCGAACAAAGACAAACTCCTCAACGCCAGGTACGTTAAATACTACCCTGCCTCTCCGACAATATATCGTCGCATGACTGTCTCTCAACCAGTCCATGTCTAGGACAACGTCAAAGTTGCCCATAGGGAACTCAATCAAAGATGCAGGCAATAATCACCCACTCACTACGACTGGACACGCTAAGCACACTCTGCTAACCCCTACGAGCCCATTACCAGGGAGTATATTCATCCTCTCTGGTAATACCTCGAATTCCAATCCAATACGTGTCATAAATCGTGCAGATATAAAAGAGTAGGTAGTCCCCGAATCAAATAATGCTACTGCAGGAAAGAGGTAACAGAAATATTACCTGTAACCACGTCGCCTGAAGCTAGCGCATCCTCCAGTGATAAGGTGAAGGCCTGGCCCTGGCCTTGTTGGACTCCCTCCTGCTGTCTCCCTCAACCATGCTGTCGCTGCGGCCTCTGCGGGCTTTCCTGGTTCTGTGTCTGGCAAAACATCTGAGCCTGCGTTGGTAGATGCTGGGCTAGCAGCCTTACGGTCAATGCTGGTCCTCTGTTCGGTGCTGCCCCTGGAGCTGGCAATGTCGAAAAATGCTGAACTGGCCCTCCTGGCCTCTGCATCATAGGACAATTGGCAATCCTATGGTCTGGACTGCCACACCTCATACATAACCCATTAGCTGAACGACACACATTCCTTGTGTGCCCTCCTTTACCACAGTAAGTACATCCAATGGACGCCCCCTGGTGCTGCTGCTTGTTCTTCTGCTGCTGATGCCGAACTGGTGCTGTTATCTCAGATACCGCCATCCTCCGCGGCGCTCCTAACTCATGAATACGGACGCCAGGTGCCGGCGCCGATGTTCGCTGTACTGCTCCTCCGCCCATACTCTGGGGATGAGACCTCTTCTGGCCCCCATGTCTTGTCATCAACCTTTGTTGGATAAGTTCATGCCTCCGAGCTGCCGTTAAAACGATATCAAAAGTCTGATAGTCGTGCCCTTCTACTAGCTGTAGAATCTCCAAATGAAGTCCCTGCTGGAACCTCATGACCTTCTCTGGCTCTGTAGCTACCATCGTCGGTGCAAACCGATTCAGTCTGCAGAACTCCGCTGCATATCCATCCACCGTCTTTCCAGCCTGCTTGAGACTGATAAACCTCTGCTGTAACTCATACCGCGCTACCACGCCAAAGTACTTGGCCTTGAATCTGGTACTGAAGCTATCCCAAGGAACATGACGCCTCATTCCAACCTCTTCCGATGCCCACCAATCGCGGGCGAGATCCTGAAGTAACAGTCTGACCTGGTAAACCTTCTCTTCTGCTGGAACCTTTGCTGCGGTCAATATGGCCTCAGTATCCTGAAGCCAAGCATCCGCCGTGATGGCATCCTCCGTGCCGTCAAAATATCTCGGGTTAAGTCGACAAAACCTTTCCGATGCTCCTGAATCATTCCTGACACTCCTCTCAAGGGCTAATTGTAACCCCTGATTCAGTAGCACATTATGTTCCTGCTGTCGGGTCTGTTGTTGCTGATGGGCTGCCACCTGACGCTGCTGAGTGGCCAAGAATCCCCGGATGATCTCCAGAAGTGCTGCAACATCAGGTACTGGCGTCGCTGCTGGCACCGCTGGGGGTGCAGGAGTTTCTAGAACCTGTGGTTCTACTGGCTCTGATATCACTTCCACTCGGATCTGGTCAGGAGAATGTATTCCTTCCGGTTGCTGCCCCGTCGAGCCATGCTCTTCTGGATGTTCCTTCAAGTTGGCCTCGCCAGCTACCGAGAAAGAAGCACCCCTATAGGGAAAGGTACATGATATTAATTAACAGGACAAGGAAGATTCAAGGATGCAATTCAGGTTATCAATCAAGGTGAGGAAAGAGAAATCGAGGCAAGAGATTCAAAGGGAACAAGTTTTGATTGAGACTCCTATAATAGTAACACCCCACAAGTCTATAAATCAAACCTGCATGGGCCACCAATAAAACCTTGTCACGCCCCAGTACCGAAATACGGAGACGGACTAGGCCAGCTACTCCATATGAGGTGTACAAACGTCATAAGGCGATCGTGGCTGTCAAGAGACAAAGGGGGTGCTTGCTACATTCAAGTCTCCTATGGTTACACAGAGCATCTATGTCTCAATCATTCAAGCAAGAAAACATCAATTAATAAACATATGAGATAAAGTAGTAAGACGTCCCCGACGCTTCATCAGAATGGTCATGGGGATCTAGCTTTATAAGTTAGCTAGCCCAGAGAGTCAAAGGTACATAAATGTATTCAGCTGCAGTCTGATTTAGTTACAAATTATGCAAGACAAAATGTCCAGATTAGCCGGCTAAACAGGTGCCGGTGGCTAAACGCCAGAAAATAAGTACAGATACTATAGTGGTGGAGAAGAAACCCACTCGAGTCCCCCGCCAGCCATGCTCCTAGTATGCACCATTAACGTCAGGGAAGAAGGTCGGATCCTCAGGTTCTGCTACGTGATCTGGCCAAACAAAACCAGCGGGGTCAGCCACGAATAGCAAGTACCCCAAGGGAGCACAAAAGAGTGAGATAAAACCCAAGCATAAAGTAATAATATAAATAAAAATAAAAGCTTCCGATCGTAACCTCGGTCCACAGCCTGTCCTAGCATGATAGACCAACCCAACAACCAAACAAGGACATGGGTTGGACCACGCACCATGACAGTCCATGTCCCTCGGCTACTAATGGAAGGCACAAACACAGTCAAGTCATTTTTCAAGCGGCCATTCATTCCTGCGGCTTTCTATATTTGGCGGAGTTATCCCCGCGATACTGATTAAAAGGAATCCTCAGATCATGTCAACCCAGCAGGGCTAGCCAAACCATAAGACATATAACACATTGATTATGCACCAGTCCCCCGGAGGGCTACCGCGCTAAAACATATAACTCATAGCTCGTAGAGGTCGGATATAGCCATCCGCTATAGGCGAATGAAACCATATCCGTGGCGGCCAACCCGACACGTCAGGACTGGACCTGGGGTGGCTAGTATGGCACGATCTCGGGATTCTTCCCACCCAATGCATCTACCAAGTTAGTTGCCTAATTAATCCCTAGGTTATCCTCAGGGTTCACATGTCGTGGTCCCATGTTCACTCCTCTACATGTTGTACATTGTACGAGTACCCCAAGAAGGGATCCGTACTGGCTCAAGGAGTCGTACGTATGTACCTCCTTCTTGGTGTAATGCAACACACAACACATACCACGTCATTGCTACCGACCATTCGCTATGTAAATGCTGGACTCTTGGAGGTACTGGCAGGTATCATGTAGGAACACTTAGCGCATAGGACAATACCTCGGTGCTCACATAGATTGTACCTCAGTACACACATAGGGTTATCCAGCCATCGCATAGGTAGTCAGATAAGAAATGAGAACTAAGACACAAAGGAATATGCGGCTGAGGCTCATGTGACCAGACTGCATGCGGCCGAGAAATGAAGTCTGCATGACTTTATGCGGCTGAGAAGGAAACAAGCATATGTGACAGTGGGGAGATGGGCACATGCGGCTGAAGGAAACAAGCATATGCGGCAGTGGGGAGATGGGTGCATGCGGCTGAAGGAAACAAGCATATGCGGCAGTGGCCATTCAAGCCATGCGGCCAAGACTGCCACGAGCCATGCGGCACGGGCTCATGCGGCTGCGAATGCTTATGCCGCTGACACTTCCATGCGCCATGCGGCACAGGCTCATGCGGCTGCGAATGCTTTACGGCTGACACTGCCATGCGCTATGCGGCACAGGCTCGTGCGGCACAGGCTCGTGCGGCTGCGAATGCGTATGCGGCTGCGAATGCTTATGCGGCTGCAAATGCTTATGCGACTGCAAATGCTTATTCGGCTGCAAGGGACTATTCATCATCCCTGCCAGAACCAGGACAGACGAACCTAGGAGATGTCTGAATGTTGTTTTGGCCATAACTTCTCCAAAACAAGGCAAAATCTAACTTTTCAAGGGTCAAAATTACATAGAATCAAATTTCCTACAACATAGGGCCATTAGTTTTTGAAAATACCCAAGTTTGATAGATCAAAACCATGAAAATCCATGAAACCCTAGTTTTAGGAACTTAGATCTACACAAATCTAGCCATTAAAATAAAAAACTTCAAGAACTAAACTTGTAGAGAATGAAGAGAAGAACAATATAGACAAATAATATCAAGGAAAAATCAAGAATGAAACAAATGCACAAATCTCCACTTTTGAGCAAGTTGTACTTGCCTATGGGTGGTGGTTGAGGGAAATAAATGGAAGAGTGAATGAGCAGAGAGAGTGAGGAAGAGAATATAAATAGGGGTTGGCTTAAGAAAACCCTAATCCTTAAACATGCTCTAACCATTCCACTAATGACATGCTTAAGAGCTATACGCAACCATTAATAAACAGAATTATGCTCATGCTAAATACAGATACCGTATACAGAATTCATGAAAGAATATGTATATTGGGATCGGGGAGTGACGTCTCTATCGTCGATGTTGCAGCGTAGGCTGGAATTTGCTACGTACTCGTATTCCGAAAAATGTGAGAGGGTCGTGACAACTTTGATCGTATATTTGTGATAATTTTTCATATATTGACTTTCCATATAATTAGACTTTTAATTTATGGCAAACCAATTATGATTGAATTTCTATTAAATATATAATTAATATATATTGGACTTTCCATATATATTGGTTTTCTATATTTTTAACATATGGTAACCCTAATTCATGCAAGGGTTTTATAAAAGGTTGATGTATGCAAGTTTATAAGTAATAGAGAAGAAAAAGGTGGCAATAGTGCTTTGCAATATTGGGAGGTGAAAGGAGAGATCTACGACATTTTCAAAGAGATGATTGTTTCGAGTAATTCTATTTCTTGTCGTCTTCGTTCTTCGTGTGTTTATGATTATTTTTTTATATTCCAAGGAGTTATCGTGATCCGTGTTGGACCGGTGAGGAGCTTGTAGAGGGTGTAATCTTCTATTCCATTAGTGAAGACTTTTCAGGTTTGGACTCAGATCGTTTCGTGATTTTTTTCATTTGGATTTTCCACATAAAAATTGTTGCGTTTGGTTTTTCTGTGATTTTGGCATTTGGTTTTGTGTGGTTTTATTCGGTTCTCTCGCAGTTTCTTGGTTTGGGGGTACGGTTTTCGTGTTTCGCTCCTAACACATTGTTGTATATGATGTAAGTTCTTTTTCTAATGGGAAGTTCATGAAAAATTAATTTTATTCAGGTTTCTTGGAACGTTTGGTCAGAACATAGATGATCAAGATAAGTACTCTGATGCCAAAAGTGAACATGAATTTATGGAGAGAACATTGAGATGAAGGCATCTCATACCCACTCCTCTAAACCCCTTAGGTAATACTCAACACCATCATTAGTGCTTTGATTTCTCTACTCTACCTTCAACATGCTTATACCATATATGTTTATGTGCAGTGTGATATCCCTTCACTGATAAGGACCCAGTGGCGGATCCACATGCACAGGACTAGGGGCCAGGCCCTCAGTGAGAAAAAACCAAAGTTTAGTATTTGTTATATATTCACTCCAGGTTTATTGACTAGGATTTTAAAATAGAATTAATTCATATAAGCATATTATTATATATTTTAAATTTATGCTTCTAAAGTATGCTAAATTATAATTATTATCTGGACATATAACAAACACCTAAAAGATTTCTAATTAACTTACAAATTAGAAGCATGATTTGGAATATAACAAATACTAAAACAATTTAAAAACAATTTAAACGTTTAGTATTTTTTTTAGAAAGTATGCTTCATAGAAAGAGTTGTTTAGTAATATTACAAATGGTGTTATAGTTAAACATTTTTTACAGTATGAAAGCTCGTAAAGAACAATTGTGAGATACAATGATTTATTGTATAAAAATAGTACTATTTAATATTATATTATATCCAAAAAAAATGGGAGCATTGTCCCCGAACTTGTAAACCCCCCGATTTTAAAAAAATTAATATTATTTTTCTTTAATATAATTTTGGGTAATTTTTAATTATTTTATTTTATTAATTTGAAGTGTTGTCTTAGTTACTTAAATAAGTTTTGGATTTAATTTAGGATTATATATATATATATATATATATATATATATATATATATATATATATATATATTATATATATATATATATATATATATATAAGTGTAGCAAAATTTCTACATTATATTTTTGTACAACAAAATTTTAGTAATTATTTTAGAAAAAAATATATTTTGGGATTTTTGACTCATGGTGTATAAAGGTATATTTTGCACATAATGTTTATTTAGTTAATATATATACTGTTATTGTATAAAAAAGAGAGGATAATATTAGCTAAACATATATTTAGATCTTTGGCTTTAGGAGGTATATATATACAGTGCCCCCCGTGGGTACTGTTCACTAGGGGGGTTTCATTACTTTTTTTTACAACTATATATATTTTTTACAACTAATATATATATATATATATAATATATAATATATATATTATATATATATATATATATATATTATATATATTATATATAATATATTACAATAATATAATATATCTAATATATATATATATATATATATATATATATATAGATATTATTATATATATATATATATATATATATATATATATATATATATATATATATAACAATGGATATATATATATATATATATATATATATATATATTATATATATATATATAATATATATATATATATATATATATATATATATATAGATATATATAATATATATATATATTATAATATATACATATATTATATCCATTGTTTATATATATATATAATATATATATATATGTATTTTGTTTATATATTGTATATATATATGTATCTGTATTATATATAGATATATATTATATATATATATATATAGATATATATATATATATATATATAGATATATATATATATATATATATATATATATATATAGATATATTATATATATACATATACATATATATATACATATATAAAAAAAAATATATTATATATATATATATATATATATATATATATTATATAATATATATATATATATAATATATATATATATATAGTAGTTGTAAAAAAAAAAAGTAAGGAAACCCCCCTAGTGAACAGTACCCAGTGGGGCATGTTCACCAGGCCCAAACCCGAGCTGTAGAAGGAAGCTGTTTGTAGATATATGTACGATCAGGAAGGGAGTTATACTCCAAAACCTATCAAACCTTTCGAGACCGAGCCCCCAACCTCGCACAACAACCCCCGAGCACCCCAACAGCCGTGCGCATCCCGAAGATAGCCTGCATCCGCCGTGCGACCACCGGAGTGGCCGCCGGACTGTCCCTGATAGAGCCAACTCTGTTTCAGTCGAACCCAGGTACCCCAGTTCATCGCACTTTTTTTTTTTGATCTTGTAGTCAAACCATAAACCAATTTGTTCATCGTAAAGACAACATATACGGATGCAATGGTGTCAATTAGATTGATTTTAGATACCCAAATTCTTCCCGAAAATTTGTCAAAAGTTCGACAAAAACCGAGTTCATGCACTCTGAATACAACAGCTTCGAGGCTATTTTGGAAGGCTTTTTCTGGACTAAATAGCAGGATATTTCAAAAACTAATTAAGAGCAGTCCTATACAACCTATAGGGCTACAGAAACCAATTTACAGAAGTCAATTTCGACTACTGGGTGTCGATAAATCAGTTTCCCAAATTTGACAAAAAACTGTTTTCAAACAGTAGAAAATTTCCCGATACGACATGCACCTTGACAAATCGGACGACGTGGTCGCGAATCGAAGGTATCGAAAGGTGCGTATCGACTTCTCGGATGTGTGGAATTCGACGAAAATCGATTTTGTTGTGTGTGTGCGACGAAATCGAGACGTATCCGTCAAGATACCCCATATCGACAACTTTGCAAACTAGTCCATAACTTCGTACACGTTTGTCATCTCTAGACGAAACTTGTGCCACTGGGACCGTGTCATTTTTGGTCATGTGAGCCAAGTTTGGTCAGATTAAGAGAAGGTCGACCGGAACGCTATTTTAGCGGGCCCGCGACCCGATCTAACGGGCGAATTAGTGCACGGCCCTACCAGAATCCAATTTTGGACATACGGTAAGGTTCGTATCGTCAAATCGGACCTATAGACGTATAGTTTGATGACTTTAGAGATCGTAGGTACAAGCACGCTTTTCGGTGCAAAGCGGGTCCAACGATAGACATCGTTTTGACCCAAATTACGATTTTGCTCATGTGTCCGGAATTGGACTTTTGCGTAAGCGTTTTTAGACATTTCTTTTTTACCAAAAATGTTCCTGATGTTTATTTCATCATCCGAGGGCGTTTGCGAGATTTAACTTTTTATTACTTCACTGATTTGATGATTCGAGCTACTGGATGCTGTCGTTTTGAACACAACCTCAGGCAAGTATGCCTTGCCCATTATACCGTATTTTCATGCATTTTTCTATTATAGTTCTTTTCAGTCATACTTGGTTACTGCTTATCATGTTTATGTCATTGCTATTTTCCTTATTTTACGTGCACGTACGATATTTTCTTCATTCTATATATCACTATTATTTCATGTATAGGTCCTGATAGTATTGCTTTGTCCTGAGTCACATTCACTTGATATGCCTTGATTGGACACCTGTATAGTTCATTGAGACAAAGAGGACGGTTACTAAGCATGCGGGATATACGATAGTATTCTGTTGGCTGATAGTTCGTATGAGCTTCGGTTGTGTTGATTATTCTGTTGGCCGTTAGTTTCGTGCTACGATTGTGATATTCTGTTGGTCGTTTTTCTCGGAGAAGATGTGATTGTGATAATTCTGTTGGCCGTTAGTTTCGGATGAGCTACGATTGTGATGGTATTGTATCTGTTAGCCCAAGTGATTAACATTGTCCTTGATGTTGCATTTTCATGTAGTTTGTTTAGAAGTAGAGTGCCATATTTCTGTCATCCCCTTTATGCATGTTATTACTGGCATAGTGGCATGTTCTTTCTGTATCTTGTTACGTCCCTCTGAGGACCTGGTAATTTCTCCAGATGTGTGCTTTTATGACTTTTCACAGGTGCTCTATCCAAGATCGTAGTCTGTAACACCCACTTTCTAAAATGAGGGTAATTTTGAACTTTTGTAAAAGTTTATTATTTAATAATAGGATTTATGATTTATGGGAATTTTTAATTAATTTAATACTATTTAAAATTGGTGAATTATAATTTTGATGTGTTAGCTAGTGAACCCTAGAACTGTTGAGCCTAGAGATTAACCATGACCATGAGGACCCTAACCATGTGATTAGAATGACTATTTACAACTTTTTAGGCTAAGGGTATTTTGGTTATTTTGTGACTTTTGAATTATTTAGGATTTTGATTAATTGGTGAATTTTTGATTATTTTAATAATATTTAAATTAATGTATTATGATTTTGGTCATTTTTTATATTTTAATATTTTGGAAATTTTTTATATTTTTAATATTATTTTTATTGGATTTGTTTAGTCGGGTTTGAGTTTCGTCTCGTTCCGACTTGTATTGTGACCCGGGTAGCTTAAACTCTAGATGGGACCCAATATTAAGTTAAGCATGGCCCACAAAACCCAACATTTAAGTTAGTTAATTAAACTAATTTTTATCATGTTAGAATGGTTAAGTTAGAGACTCAAAACTAGATCATTTTGACCCCAAACTTGAACCTAGTCTAGACTTAACCATATGAGACTAGAGAGGGACAATTAGGACATTTCCCATTAGCCCTAATGGACTCTTTATGGCAGCCACCTTTAGGGGAGAATGATTCATTTCATTCATTACAATCTTACCTCTTTTATTTTCCTTTTGTTCTTCCCTAATTTTAGAGAGCCTTCCCATTGATTTGATCTCCAAATCAAATCATTCCTTCACCAAACCTTCCCTCAATCATTCCCATTCTCCAAGGGAAGGGTACTACCAAGGATTGGAAGAGGAGTGCAAGGAGGAGTGTCCACTTTGAGGGATCTTCGTATCGGAGCCGTGTCCTAAAGGATTTTATTGGAATTCCACTCCCAATAGGTAAAACCCATCATCTAAATCGATTTCCTTTGCATATAAATTAGTTTTGAATCCGTAGGATCCATCCTCATGCATGTGTCCCATTTAGATTCAAATTTGAGGCCATTTGGAGCTCACTTGAGGATTTTAGATATGTATCTTGTGTCCTACTTGATAGATCCCAAATTAGGACACCCCATGTGTATGTATGTATGATAATAGTTTAAATACAGTTTTAGAATGGTTAGAGAGTGGATTGATCTTTGTTAGGATGGTTAGAATAGTTTTATTTGGATACCTATGTTTGTATCCAAGTATCTTGGCCTATATGTGTTCTTTTGTCCAAAACAACTCAAATTCGTTATAATATTCATCCATGTTTTTATTAACAAAAGCAACTTAGAAATGTCATAACTTTTAGCTTAGAACTCCGATTTATCTCTCTTTTTTTTAAAAGAACCGTATCGAAGTTAGCTTTCCAAATATATATTTTACTAAGCCAAATTCTTTCTGTAACTTTCTGTAGAATTATTTGAGTGTCAGCTGTACGAACGAACGTGTTTCGGTATTTTCGTGATTTCGGGAGCTTCCGGACACGAAAATGCGATCCGTTTGAAGTTTCGGAAAGCAAACACGATGGGCTACAACATACTTTAATCCTAGAATTTAGTAGAGGCCCAATTGGTACAATATTGGTTTTAAGTAGAAGAGTGACTATACGTTATATGCATTTTGTGTAACCTATGAGCCTATGTAGTATGGGTATTAAATGAATATAGAGTATGTAATACATGATATGTTAGATGAATAAAATAATATATATATAATATATATCCTCTTTACATTAATGTATATTTTTATGTAGGAATGTAATTAATATAATGTATGTAAGCAATGCATAAATGCATGAATGAAAGAATGATATACAATGTATGCATGAAAGTATATAATGAATGCTAGATATGAATGCAAGGTATACATGTAATGATAGATATGAATGCATAATATATAAATAATATAATGCAATATATAATGATAGCATGTATGGTAATGTAGAATATACGATGCAAGCATGTATATGTCCACTGTTTTCCCTTTTCCTTACATTTTCCTTCCCTTCCCTTTCCATTTCAGTTTTCCCCCCTTTTTTCCTCTTCTATTTTTACATATTATATACAATGTATATAATGTATAGATGCATGTAAGTATGTAATATGCATGAATGAATGTCATATATGAATGAATGAATCAATCAAAGGTATAAGTAAAATATAATGCATTGTAATGAATGTTAACATATATAATGTATAAAAGTATGTATGTAAATGTGCATGAATGTATATATCTATGTAACTATGTAAATATGCATGATGTAACATATACCTATATATATAAATATGTATGTAATGTGGATATGCATGTATGTATGAAGGTATGTATTTATATATATTATCTATTTTATATTATGCATTGTTGTGGTTCACATTGTCTTGTGATTGTGTGAGTGCTAGCCTAGGCTTGGTTAGGCATAGTGAGACATGTTAGACTTGTTTGGGCTAGCACTTGACCTAGTTGACCTAATTTGACTAGTGTGGTTGACTAGAGTTGACCAAGTGTTGACTTTAGTCTAGTTTGACCTAGACAGCATGCAGATGCATTGTACATTTCATTTATCATCTCTCGTATACATCTTGACCTGTGTTGCTCTAAATAGGACTCTGTGGCTTCAGTTTGGACCTCTATACCTATCAGCTGTTCAGGTTATCAGGCGAGTACATTCTCTGACCGTTTTATACTTGTCTGGATTTACATTCTTGCTCTAGATTACTGTACTTGATGCTGACACGATTGTTATCACGGATTGGTACTATATGGATCTTCTTTTGAGATGTTATCCCCTTGTATTCACTAAATATATATTGTGATGTGCGTTTCACTTACATATTGTATTTATTGAATACCCTTATCCTTGTATACTCATTGTGCATACTGTACTCTCATTATCACATGAGTCCCATGGATAGACCATTGTACAACTATTGTATAACATTGTACATCTATTGTATAACATTGTATACTATTGTATAAGATAACGTAACTGGAGTGGATTCTTGTGTATTGATTGGGGAGGGGGAGTAGAATTGGTTATGTAATCAAATCCTATTGTGCAACATTGTATAACTATTGTATATGTCCATTGTGCACTCACGTACAATGGAGTTACCATTGTATTGTCCTAAACCGTTTACATAACCATATTGTACTCTAAATCAAATATTGCTTAAGGTTCTTACTTCATATATAGATATTTTCTATTATCAAATCTCTGCTGTTTTTCATATACATCTTCTTTCAGCGTTTCCTGTATCTTAC